>PVIR01001249.1:0-24432 GCA_004026965.1 Petromus typicus | reverse complement strand
GGAACTGACTGATTTGTGACTTAACAAGATGACCTTGACTTGGGTAGAGAATGGCTTGAGCAGGACTGATGGGGGGTGATATCTGTCTGGTCCAGGCAAGAAATAATGGTGACCCAATTAGAGTGGTGGTAGTGGGGATAGAGAGGAGACACACTGCGGAGGTATAATTGGATTGTTTAGTGTGAAAGAGAGCAAGGAAGAAGTGCAACAGGAAGACTTGCAGGTAGAAAATCTCAGCGCATGGTGGAGGAGGTTACTAATTGGGACTTTTGGGAGAGAGCAGTGTCAGACCCAGGGCTGACCATCAGCTCAGGTGGTTAGTTATGTCCCGCGATACAGAGATGAACCATCCAAGCCAAGAAGTAGAGGAGGCTGTGGCTGCGGGGCCCTTCCGGGCTTTGTGTTGACTTGGGATCTGTGTATGTACCTAGAGAGAAGGGGTTTCAAGCCAGAGAGATCCTGAGGGGGGAATGTACAGAGACGAAAGAAGACAGGATGCAGGCAGAGGCGCAGTGCCACTTGGTGATCAAATAAGCAGACAACATGAATAAAATAGGTGAAGAAGAGCTTGGAAACTTAAAAGTTTATTGTTCTCGCACTCTCCTGTATTTACTCTGTGTAAGACTGCTTCTCCAACACTGCTGTCTCTGGATGGGAGAAATTATACTCAGTGTCCTTAGATGTGTGAGGTGGCTTCTTCAGAGTTGCTTTGTGGCGCTATTAATGGAAAAACCCACCGGGAAGGATTTGCGCTTATCGAGTCATGCAACAGTCATTTCATTTTCACATCATTAACAGAGGCTCCCTCATCTGATCATTCTTGCTGCAAAGCCCTATCTCAGGTGCCTGATAGCGTCTCCTCGGCTTCCCTGGGAGCTTTACTGATTTCGGTTGGGACCCTCCGCTCTGATCAAACACCGGAGGAGCCTGGCTCCCTGTGCAGCTCTTCCGGTATCTCTCCCATCAGCTGATTTCATTTTTTCCTCTGGTCTTAGCATTCGGCTGTAGATTGTCCCTTGAATTTCATTACTAACTTACATGAGATGAACAGATAATAGGAAGCAGAACTCATTTTTCTAATTTACTTTGAAACAGAATTCTAGATTACATTTAAGGGGAGGGGCTGAGTGAGCCTGGGGTAGGTGAGAACTGTCTTCCACCTAGAATCTAGATAAACTTTAGAAGGGAAGTGTCCTTCGCAGGAACTGTTCCTGGGTGGCGGCAGCACTGGGGGAGTGTGGGGGATTCTTGTCTGCCATAAAATAAATCCAGGGAAAAGCAAACATTCTGCAGGGTGTGACCTGCTAGACTCCTATTCAGTGCTAGTTTGCTTCTTTGAATTCCATCAAGCATCTCTCTTAGTCACAGGAAAGTTTACTGTGTTCACCTTAAATATAAAAAGGCTCTTTCATGGCGATATATTTCTGTCTCATAGATACTCATTAGATGGAATCTTTACTTCTTTTTTTTTTTTTTTTTGAGACAGGGTCTCGCTTTGTAGTTCAGGCTGGCCCTGAGCTCAGCCTCAAACTCACATCACAGCAATCCTCCTGCCTCTGCCTCCCGAGTGCTGGGATCACAGGCGTGAGCCACCACGCCCGGCACTGTGGTATGTGGTACTGGTTGCTGCTGGGCGTGAGTCTCCACACCCAGTATGGTATGTGGTCACCGGGGAATCGAACCCAGGTCCTTGCGCTTGCAAGACAGGTGCCAGAACCACTGAGCTAACTCCTCGGCCCCGGAATCTTTACTTCTGGACAGTTGAGATTCTGTTCTTCCCTGTGACATTCACAGGGGGGAATTCATTTTTGAATGGTGGCCATTTGAACTGGATTTTTAAATTTGCATGTAAAGACTTCACACGCGTTTGACCCTTGATCTGTTAGGATGCTTCTCAGCTGACGAAGGTCCAGGGTTTGCTGGGGGTGGTGCACTGAAGTGCATGAACCCTGCACCGGGTGTGCTGAGTCAAACTTCTGGCACTGTGACTTGCCAGCTGCAGGAGTTTAGAGAGGTTACTTAACCTGTCCACACCACAGTTTTCTTAACTGTACAGTTAAGTAGTGGACAATTTGTGGGGCTATTGTACAATTGAAATGAGGAAGTGCAAGCTGAGCACTTGGAAGGCTGTCTCTAAATATATGCACTATATTAATTTTGCCTATTACTTCTAACCCAGGGCTGCTGATGAGATTGTGTAATAAGCAGTACAAGCTGCCATTCATCAACCACTCTACGTAGGTTCAGTACTTGACATGTATTCATCTCCTTTAGCTTTTCTCGCAATAATGAAATGGATACTATTATTTTCTCCATTTGAGAGACCTAAGTTCATGGCCATGTAGCTAGCAAGGAAAGCTTAGGTTTAAACCTGTATCTTACTCTAAATCCTCAGCCCTACCCTTCCACTGTATATTTGGATTGAAGGATGGGGAAGAGAAGCAAGGATCAAGGTCACCAGAGAGAGGCTTTTATGGCCTTTTAACCCAGAGCCCAGATGGTTTGGAGGAAACTTTCTTTTATCCTCTCTCCAGGTGGGACCCACATGAAGACAGAGTATTTGCATGAGGTTCCAGTCATTCTAGGATTTTAAAATTTTCCCTTTTCTTGCAATCCTACCTTCTCTCAATTTGTTTACTACATCCTTGACTTTACTGCATCCTTATCCTTCAAACCCCAAATGTGTGTGTGTGTGCATGCGTGCACATGCACGTGCTGGGGTTGGGCAGACAAAGCCTCAGGGCAGAGTGGGTGGTAAGAGCTCCATTTCCAGTTCCAGACCATTAATCTTATCTAAAGTCTGGTCCTTTCTGTGCTATTAATTAGCAGCACCATCTTGGGAAAGGCACTGAATTTTTCATCTTTTTGAGTTCAGGATTAGAGTCTAGCATCTTGTGGTTCTGTCAGCCTGGTCCTATATCTATTACCATTGGAAGTGACATTGGTGAGTGTGAGGGTGATGAGGTAGTGGTGGTGGTGATGATGGTGGAGGAGAGGATGCAGATGGTGATAATGCAGTAGTAGAATAGATGGTGGTAGTGGACATGGAGGTAGAAGTCCTGGTGCTTTAAGAAGAGTGGAGATGGTGGCAGAAGTGCTATTGGTGGTGGAGATGCTGGTGGTGGAAACGGAAAGTGTAAAGGAGGTGATGGGACTGTTGGTATTGATGATGGACATGGTGATAACAGTGTTATTGGAGGTGGAGGTGGGCGTGATGGCAGCAGTGGTAGTTGTCATAGGGACGGAAGTAGAGAGAATGAAAGTGGAGTTAGTAATCCTGGTTGCTTTGGTGGTGGGAGAGAGGAGAGGTGGAGATTTTCATGGGAGTGGCAATAGTCATAACTAATAATGGCCCTCAACTGCAAGGGGCCACCATACTTACTGCTCTGCCCTCATTATCTCATTCAATCCTCTAAACATTGGTGGTGTTTTTACTTTGCAGAGGAGGAACCTGAGCTTTGTAATGTAAAGCTGACCTTGTTGTTGCTGATGAAGCTGCCAGGTCAGATAAAGGTAAAGTTAGAAATACTTGCCTGGGAAGTTCCTGGCAAATTCATGATAGTATATGGTGGAAAGGTCCAATTTGTGTGCAACTTTCCCTACTTCTCTCCCAGTCCGAGCAGGATGTGCCAAAATTGTGCCTAGATGGGAATTTAGGCTCATAGTTGCCATATTTCATTCTCCTGAGGCCACACAGCCTAGAGCATGGATAAGGGGCCCTGGTGCTTTTACCAGGTGCCCTTTGGTGGCTTCCCCTTTATTTCTCTGTACATTACCCTTCTTAGAGTATAACCCAGCTCTTCTTTGGGTGTTGGCCTGCAGCTTCTCTGACAAAAGCTTGTAGTATTTTCCCGGAGATTGGGTTAAAGGGCTCTTCAGGTAAATTATTTTGGAAGAACTAAATGTCTTCCAATGCATCTCTTTGGTGAATATGATTTTCTATGTCCTATTTTACCTACTGATCTTTCTATGTTCTATTTGTACCCTGTGGGTGCTATCTTGGGGAGAAACAGGGAAATAATCAAGTTTTTAGTGCTGATAACTATGGAAAGTTAGTAGTAGGGGAAGGAGAGGGGCTTAAAGATAAAGCTGGTGCCCCTAAAGGCACTAGTCAGAACTCTGCACTCCCCAGTCCCTCTCCAGCCCTCCTTCTTGACTACTCTTACATGAATGAGGAGATTCTTTCTCTATCACTCAGAATGGGAATGGGAAGGAACTAGACACTATGCCTCAAGTCAGGAGGGTTAGTGCTGAGTCCTTTGGACGGGGAACCTGGAAATGAATGGACTGCAAATGCTCTCCCACCACAGCTCCTGACTCAGTCTGTAATTTCCTCCTTCTCTTCAGGTCTTCAGCTTATTAAGCTGCCACTACATGAGGGTATTTTGTTATGCACTGAGTACACACTAGCGAAGGTGTCCTGCCCTCACACAGTCGTCCCTGATGAGGAGGGAAGAGTGAAAGGTCTTGGTGAAATCACAGACTCGATGTACAGAGTTGTGTAGTCAGAAAAAGGCTCCTGTGGCAGTCACATTTAAGCAGAAATTATGGACTGAGAGCTGGACCAAGCATAGGCAGTTGTGGTGATAAGAAAGGAAGAACAGATAAGCCAGGTGTGATCCAGGCAGAAGATTGACATGTGCAGAGGCTGGAGAACAAATGGAGGAGTTGACAGGTCCTGGGGACCAGGGCATAAAGCAGTAGGCGTCTGATATCTCATTGTATGCACTGAATGACTCTCCTCCAGATTTATGTATTGAAGTTTTAACAACAACTGTGACTATATTTGGAGATGAGGATTTTAGGAGTTGATTAAGATTAGATGGGTCAAATGGTAGGACCCAGATCCAGTAAGTCAGTCTCTTTCTCCCTCCCACCCTCCATGTGTATGTGTGCATGTTCGTGCGTGCATGCATGCATGCGTGCATGTGTCTTTTTCTCTCTCCCTTCTTCTTTCTCATTTTTCAACTCTTTCACTAGCCCTAAATCTACCAGCACCACCACCTTGATCTTGGACCTCAGGAAAGCAGAGAGGAGGGAACAGATTTGAGGCCAGTTTGTGTTTCCTCACAGCTAAGGTCCTCAAGCTCCCTCTGCAGCACAGGCCTGCTCTGGCTTGAAGGGGAGCTTGTTGTAAAACTCACACTGCCTTGGTGCAGACAGGCAGGGAGGCAGTGTTTGGCCTATCAGGCCATGTGGGTTTGAGCTCCTCATCTCACTTCTCTGGGAACCCTGCTGGTTCCTTATTACATGGATCTTAGATCTTTTTCTTACCAGCTGTTCATGGCTTAAATTATTATTTACAGGGACCTAGATTCTGCTAGCAAATAAACTCAATTATATCCTAAAAGCTGTTAGTCAGTGTGAACATGCTATGCCTCATGCTGGCTGGTGTGAGTAGGACCATGGTGGGGGACACCTCAGTTGTGTGCCTCTCCATCCTAGGGTCCCCAGCCTTCCCAGCAAGCTTGGGGGTATCACACTGAGCCCTGTTAACACGGCCCACTGTGGCACCCTGTGCTACTAGGGGAGAAGCTTCTGGTTTTGTCAGTCTTGCTGGAAAATAAAACTACAGGCTTTTGTACATATCTCCCTTGAGGATTTTCCTATCAGTGCATTCCAAGATTACTTGCATAGAAAGCCATATTGACATGTAGAGTTGAGATTCACATAGAAAAATATTTATTTAACAGGTTCCACTTGTTCATTTGGCATGCATCATAAATAAACAGAGGCACTAAACCACAATGACAGCCCTAAACGCTGTTGACTTTGAGTGCAGGTGGTTGTCCTAGAGCTCTGAGACAGAAGAACTAAATTTAGAAATACACATTTGCGACTGTAGCAATTTATAGTTTTCTTCTTATAATGAAGTTTGTGAAACACAGTGAGATGGATAGAATGCTTAGCAAATAGAAGGTCATTTGGATTCTACTTCTGTGCTGTTTCAGAGGTTTCTGGCTTATACATGGTGGATGGAGTCACAGTGGGGAAAGCATTCTTTCCTGGGCTCCCTCAAATTGCGAGGGCAAGGATGGGACATCAAACCATATGTCTTCATGGACAGAAGCAGCCATCTGTGGTGTGTACATCACTTTAAAGCTGTGCCTTGTGCCCTTTTCTGAAAACCAAACCCCAGGACCTCTTCTATCTTCTCCTAAAGAAAATGTCTCAATAGGAAATAGAGCAAGAAGACAGATTTGTTTAAAGAAAAGCCTCCAAATTGATGGGCCCCATCAGGCATCCATGCCAGGCCTTGTGGGTCATAGGCCATGGAAGTGGGATTGGCTCTTAGTGGTGGGCGCATTCACTTTGTGACCAAATAGGCCCCATTTGCATTGTGTCTGAAGCCTCTCTACTCTCTGTGAGCAAACTTGGTAAGGGGTGACAGCACTTCTGCCACTCTGCTTTGGCAGGTTTGGATCAGGTCTGGAGAGTTTGCATTTACAGTAAGTTCCTAGATGTGGCTGATGCTATTACAGGGACTCCTCTTTGTGAACTGCTGTCTTGGAGGTTAGAACTGTACCGAGGTTGGTTCTGAATTGAGCTTCTCGGCTCAGACAAGGTCAGTAAGTGTGATCAAGGTCTCAACTGGCTTGCAGAAGCAATTTGGTAAACACTAGCTTATAAATTGCAAAGGCATTAAAACCTTTTATTGGATATATTTGTCTCTTCTTGGCTTTTCATTCAACTAACCATATGCTTACTTTCCACTGGCAATTGCTATTTAAATGTCAGTTGACAGCAGATGTTCCTCACCCTACTATATGCGAGTTTATTTATTACCCACAAAACCTGATGGAGTGTTCTCTAGTTATGCTGGTTTCCACTGTCTCCACCCACTCCTTTGTTGCATCTCTCAGAAGGTGAACTGTTGTGTTCTTCCATTTTGTGTCATGGCTGTGTTTGCCTGGGTTCTTACCCTCCTTTCATCCCCAGTCTGAACACTGCTGTCTCTGGGGAGGTAGCTGGCTGTTCTCCTTGCTTTCATACTGCTGTGCTCAGGCCACTGCCTTGGGTCCTTAGCAAACCAGACTGTGGCTATCTTGCTCATATCTTCAGCACCTTGGACAGAGTTTAACAGCCCACAGCCAATCAAGGGATGTCAGCGGCTGAGTGGGAATATACATTAGAAAGCAATGGGTTGTTTGATGTGAAAAGAACAAGAAGGTGATGGGATGGGTGGCTGGCTGGACGGATACATGAGTCCTTGCAGGTGGTCACCAGGTCATAAGCTAAAGTCATATTTTGTTTGCTAAACATACTGCAATGATCATGAGCTGGGTTCTACTTTCGTTTTGACGGGAAACATTTATCCCAAATTTTGCTGAATTATTACTCTGGGGGAATCTAGTTCTAAAGCTGACTAATGGTGGGAGTGTTGTACTGATCTGCGTGTCACTGGATCTCATGTTGTATCAGCACTTGGGCCTAAAACTGGGGGGGGGGGACCTGCAAGTTTGAGCAGTGTGGTGAGGTGATACAGGGAGGTGGTGAGCCAATTTCTCTTTCTGATTCCCCATTTTAAAAGTATGGGCTGTGTCTAAGTGTTCCTGCTCTTTGATTCTCTTGCACTCTGAGATAAGTTGTGGGGAAAAACAAATAGGTACCTTCATTGTAAAGGTGGCAGGAGGCCAGGGTCGGATGCATCAGTGCTGCCACATCCCAGACAGAAACTAATGCATTTCTGAAAGTTAAACCAAGCAAGCAGCCTTGAATGCTATTGGAATGTCAAGCTGCAGTGTAGGATGTCATTGTTTGTTTTGTTTTTTTGAAGTGACAGTATTCTGCCAAATATGAGCCTGTGTCATTATCTAATAGCTGTTGTCATTTTAGTGTGGGGATCAAGAAGGAAAAATGAAAATACCTGATGTAGAAAAACAGGTATGAAGGCATTTCAAAACCTGGATCCTAATACAGACCTATCAATAATTTGGTTAAGACAGTTTACCTGCTTTACATGAGTGACTTCAGTTCACTGATCTTCATTCAAGTTCACACTGAAATTATTTAACTGTGGGCTGCACGTTGTGCCATACAGACCAAAGCATTATAGATTTTTCTCCCCCAGTGTAATACACAAGTCCAAATTGATTGCAGCCAAACATAAATTTAGTTGAATCTTTAATACATTCTATTAAAGCATGAATAAGACTTTAAAGCTTTATCTTAGCTACAGAGCAGCTGAAACTGGAGTTGGACCAACTACAGATTGCCAGAATAGAAAGTTGCCTTTGGATATATTTATTCTCTATAGTATTTCATGTAAAATGAATCTTTTCTTTTCTAGTGTAAAAATATGCAATTCCCTGTTATTATAAAATGATTTCACAAGGGAGGGGGTCTGATTTCCTTCCCCCATCAAGACTGACCTCAGTGGCACTGCCCATGGATACATGTCTCATGTACCTCTATACCTCATGCTAAATTTTATAGAATAAAAATTACATTTCAAAACAAGAAAAAAAAGGGTATCAACCATTTTTTTCCACCCCTGAAGTGAGGGAAGTATATTTCAATAGCACTGCTAGGTGGTGGGTACTATCTGCAGTAACTGGACTGAGATGTAGCAAATAGAGCTTCTACTTCCAGAATTATTTAAACTTCAACTAACTTGGAGGTGCTTTCTGTGAAAAGATCAGACAAACGTGTTCTGCACTGTAGACAAGAAATCATACATGAAAATATGATCAGGTTTCAGAGTTTTGCATTATAATATTGCAAATATAAGATTTCTGGGAAGCTTGATTGATTTGACATGACTGTGTATGTGTCTGGGAAAGGGATAGATAAGAGAACAGGAGGGAAGGAAATAGGGAACCTTACTAATTTGGAATAAGGGCTAGCAAGGATTATTTTCTTCTGTGCTTCCCTGTATGGTAGATACTAAACAAGGGCCTATTGAACTGAGATGTGCTGTAAAGGTAAAAACTACACTGAGTTTTGTAGACTTAGTATGAAGATGTGCAATAAAATCAGCAATTTTTGTATTGGTTACATATTAAAACCACTTTTTAAATTGCACTTTTTATACTGAAACATTGAAATTGATTTCTTCTATTTAAATGATTATTCAAACATTTTAAATGTATGACTTATATACTATGTTTTCACTAGACGGAGCTGCTCTGTGTCCTTTTTATGTAATGGGATTGTAGTTAATCTTTAGTTTCTTGGGTTTCTGTATATTCATGAGAAACTGAAAATACTGTGTCCTGAAAAAGATCACAGATTTTGGAGTCTGGTAATTGTAGGTCCCGGGTGTGGCATTTGTGCAAATAATCTCTGGGTTTTGACTTTCGCATTTGCTAAATGATATAAGTGTGTTGAGCTCACCATATTCTCAGAGATGAGAAAAGCATGGGGGAACAAGTGGAGTGCTCAAAACAGAAGGACGTAGGGAAACCCTGAAACTTCAGCATTATTCTTGCTTGTATCTATTCTTGCTTGTATCTTAAGACCTGCCGGATGTACAATTTTAAGTTTCTGGTCCATTTCTATCTAGATACTTTGTCTGTTGTTCAAGTTTGTACTTTTTACCTATTTTACACCAAGAAAGGCACCTTACATTTCTTGAGAATCTCTCCTCTGCTCCCCCACCATGTGCTTCTACTCAGAATGAGCTGTTTCTTAGCTTTCCTTTCATATCAAAAATATTATCCAGGCTGAAACTAACCCACAGGTCTTCACCTGCCCTAGTCCTGTCTTCTATCTGGATTCCGGGTCTTAGTTCTTACCAAACTTTGCTTCTCTTGATAGAATGACCAAACACCACTAAGGCCAGGCAAGGGTGTGTGGGAAGTGATTGGAAGAATACCCATTGTAAGGAAGACATCAGGAGAATGAGAAATCACCTTGCAAGTCTTCTCCTTGCCCCAGAGCTCTCCTTTTCTCCCTGCCTTTGCCTATAGGCTTTAACAGCTGTATTCTGTTCAGCCTTTGGCAAGTACATGGTGCTTCTTTTGGTCTTTGTAGATTCTGCTGCCTAAGAACAACCTCTGCAGATGTAGCATACCCACCTCTACAGGCAAGCACTCAATTTCCATATTCCGAGCAACAGCTCCTTAGATGAAGATGCTTGTCTTGCTCTGTGAAACTCAGTGACAGAGGAAAACATAAAGCTCTGTGAAGACATATGGCTTGCCTGGGTATGGCAAGTCTGCCTGCTCCTTCCCTGCTAATGGGAGGAACTGCTCCCTCCAAGCAGCGTGAGATGGAAGCAAGGAGCACAAACTTGAGAACAAAATTGGGACGGCACTGGTTGCCAGAAGCATCTGTGCTCAAAGCAGTGAATTAAGAGCCCCTGATTCCCCATGCAAGTGTTTTTTAGAAATCAGAATAATTTTGATTTTCCCCCCCTTACTTCCTCCAAGAGCTGTAACTAGGTGATTAGGAATAGACTCTTAAGATAGTATTTTTGCCTTTTCATCAAATCAGTGTTACTTTGCCTATGTTATTTTTAAGATTTACTGACTTCTCAGGATAGTAAATTGAAAAGGAAGAAGTAAGCAAATGAGTTTGTATTTTAAAGCTAGGACTGAGGTTTGATGGGAAGAACTCCTGGAAACTAAGGGAACAGTTTCCTGGTCCTCCCTGCTGACTGATGGGCATTATGGAGATTAGTCTTTGGGGACACTGAGCCAGGTCAGTGCCAGAGAACATGCCATGGGCTCCTCAGCCACCAGGAAAGACAACCCCAGGTACAAGGACAGGGCTTACGCCTGCAGCGTTTATTATTGAAAATGTAAATACTGTTTTTAGTATACCACTTCTCGATGTGGCAACTTAAATTCTGGGTTCTTGGCTTTTAAGAAAAAAAAAATCAAATGCCCTGATCTTGTTTTCTCTCTAGATCAACTCTTCATGATACCTGTGACTGTCAAAACTGCAGAAATGGGGATGATCTCCTAGCTAGGATGCAAACATGTACATGTAGCCAGCATCTGGTCCACGCAGGGCCCTGAGTGACGTCTCTCCTCAAGGCCTGATGGTCTCTGGGCTGCCAACCCTGCAGTTTAGTACCACACAAGCAGTGTGCCTATTCCTTGCTAAAGAGGAAGTCGTTGCTGTGGTTGGTTTGGGTTGGACTTTTTTTCCCTCGTGAAGCTCAAAGTGATGCTGTACATACGAGTGAACTGAGAGGCGCTGCAGACGTCTGTGTCCCAGCACATGTGTATCCAGAAAGCATTCTTGGTGATGTACTGACTGTCTTTGATTTTTGGTTCTCCTGAAATCAAATGCAAAGTGAGTGTTGTTACATATACTGCTTCATAACCAAAGGGGAAACTACTTTCATAGGACTCAAAAATATCACTAATATGGATGTACCACATGTATGCATCTACTTAAGCAAAAAGACAAAACCAGATTTATGGACAACATAAAATATTTTCTGGATACACAAGCAACAATGAAAACATTTTTAAAATTAATAGTATCAACAGGTATAAATACACTGTCTAACGCATTTAATGGTCTTTAACAGAGCCAATTCCCCCGAGCTTGAAACAGCGTTAAATTCTCTTTTGCTGGTGGCAAAAGAAGCTGTCAAGCACAGCCTTGATAAATTGGTACCATTTCCTGGCCAGTAAGCACAGAACTGAGGGGCTAAATATTTTATGATTTTTTGTTTATTTTTGTTCTCATGCTACTGCTTTATCCCCCTCCTCTCTTGTGCCTGCTCAGGGCTGATTGTCGTGACGTTAGCCGTATGCTGGATGCCAAACCAGATTCGCAGGATCATGGCTGCCGCCAAGCCCAAGCATGACTGGACAAAGTCCTACTTCCGGGCGTACATGATCCTGCTCCCCTTCTCCGACACCTTCTTCTACCTCAGCTCGGTGGTGAACCCGCTCCTGTACAACGTGTCCTCGCTGCAGTTCCGCAGGGTGTTTTTACAAGTGCTGCGCTGCCACCTGACGCTGCCCCACGCCAACCAGGAGAAACGCCTGCGCGCTCTGGGCAGCTGTAGCACAGACAGTGCGCGCTCCGCCCGCAGCCCGCTCATCTTCTTTGCTTCCCAGCGCACTTCCTCTGCAAGGAGAACTAACAAGGCTTTCTTACGCACTTTCCAGAGCCAGGCCGCACCCGAGACTACGCCCCAGCCGCTCAGTCAGGAGTCGCTGCAGCCCACCTCGGAGATGAAGTCAGTCAACACTGCCGCAGAGAATGGGGTTCAGGAGCACGCGGTCTGAATGTGGAGAGAGGAAGCCTTGAGTGGGAACCGGCCTCCCATCCACACAGTGTCACCCTCAGAAGACCCATGATAAACTGAGCCCCCTTCACGGACACAGTGGCACTAAGGGCCTGTGCCCACGCAGGTGACTTTCAAAGGCTGATTCTGCTAACCTGCGCCGGACTGTTCTTGCAGGGCACTTTCACTATTTGCAAACGAACAAAAAGAGGACAGATTCCTCTCTACCCGAACGAAAGGACACTCGCCGTAAACTCAGGAAGGAAGGGATCAAGGGCCAGAAGAACAATGCAGGCGGGGTAGCAGCGCCTTCAGCTTCAACAGTGTGCCCAAAGGAGGGCTAATGCGAGGAGCAGGATCGTGTTAGGGACCATGGGCCTGAGGGCCGTGGCTGAGCTGCCTCTCTTCTTGGGCCTCGGCCCGTTGCAAAGAGGCGTGTTACAGCAGCTGATGCACACTGAGTTCAGTTTCCCTGGGGAGCAGAAGGACTGGTACCCTGCAGAGGCGATGAGACAGGCCGCCGAGGACGCACATGACTTGCGGTACATGATCCCTGCAATACAAACCGGAAGGAGCTGGATTAACACGCACAGGCCCATGGCCTCCCTCCATCCAGATTCACGGGCTGCTAGCCCGAGGCATCGGAGGAACTTGCAAGTTGGCGGTGGCTAAAGAGGCAGTCACTTGAGCTCTGTTTTTGCAAAATTTTCCTGTGAGCTACTGTGGATCATTGCTAGTATTATTGGCTTTTATGCATCTTTTTACTTTAACTGTGTCAGGCCAGGCTGACAGTGCGTGGTTTGTTGTAAGTGACCACAGACAGATGGCTCTCAACTGTGTTCATCCCCTGAAAGGTAATGATCCTCACTGGAGGGGTCTGACTGTGCCCAGGACAGCTGAAAAGTTCTACTCTTAGGTCGAAGGGCCATTTACCAAGAATAGGTATTCAGTGACACACTGTACCACCAGTGCCTGTGAACTTGTGAAGAAGAATGGAGACCTTTTCTCAGTGAGTCTGGGCATCCTGTGTAATCAAGTCTCAAGTCAGTAACAATTTCTAGCTCCTGGGTTCTACCCAGATGCCTGTAGTATACTAATGCAAATACTACTGGGCTATACAGTCTGGGATGTAGTATATCTACCAAAGGCCATCGCTCCATCATGGGACGGACTAGTTGGAAGTTGTAGGTCCACGAGGGTGGGGAGGCATATCCTTGAAGGGATCATGGAACTACACACTCCCCAGCATGATGTCCTGCCACAGCCGGAAACATCCACATTTATTAGCCAAAGCTGGTTACCACATATTAAGAGTAATACAATAAGTGATCAGTGGTTCTGGGGCCTGCTTTGTAAGCACAAGGTCCTAATTAAGGTTTTAAGAACTTACCTGACATCACACATGGAGAAAATGTGGCAGCTGGGGTGGGAACCTAGCATGGGGGTGTGCTCGCAGCTGCAGTACGTGGCGTAGTGGACAGTGTGATTAACACTGAAAATGGAGGGGTGGCTACATCATATTTTTTGACAAATGTTTAATACTAGACTTTGTAATCAACATGTTTGCAATCAGCCTGTTTGTTCTCCTGTATAATGCAGAGATATAAAATATCACTCTTACCAGTAGCCAGGGCCTTTTACCCCATAATTCTTTGCTTTGAGTATAAACTAACTACAAATGAGATGTAAAGTACTTTAGATGTGCCCTAAAACATGCAATATTTTCCCCCCGTACTTTTTCTATCCACTGTCTCTTCAGTTTTAATTTTAAAACATTAATGTCATTTACCACTTCAAATGGGCTTTCTCCCTTTAAATTTCTTTTTTTTTGAGATCGGGTTACTGTGTTGCCCAAGTGATCCTTGAACTCACAGCACTCTTCCTGCCTCCCAAGTGCTGGGATTACAGGTGTAAGCCATCATGCCTAGCGATCGAACTCAGGACCTTATACTTATACAAATCCCTGGCCCCTTTGCCCCTTTAAATGAATTTTTAATTTTAAAGTGGGAGGTACTGCAATAAGCCATGGGGAAAGCTGAGATTTAGAAGGGCATTGAGAAAGCAAAGACATTTATTTCTCTCACTCTCTTGATGGAAATTAGCCTGGCAAAGACATTTATTTCTCTCACTCTCTTGATGGAAATTAGCCTGGTTGAGATGAGGGTCTTCAGAGATGCTGGATGAGACTGAGTAGGGAGCCCCGTGTAGAAAGGCTGATTATTTTGAATCTGTAAGAGTGTAAAACAAGCTGCCTCTCCAAGACCTCAGATAAAGGAGAGCATTCATGCTGCAGTTTCAGCACACAGCTGGGAGAAGGAAGTAGTGTGAGGACAAACAGGAGAGGACCTGGATTGCCCTAGAAGGAGTAGGACAGCGGATACCACTCACAAGCTGAAGCCAGACACCCTTAGGCAGGAGGATGTCACGGTAGTGTGTGATGGTGGCAGTGGTGCCAAAACCCACTGCAAACGGTCGAGTGGTGGGGTGAGTCCAGCTGAAAGGGAGCAGGGTGGGGAGGGCAGGATGAGAGCACAGATCTAGGAGTGGGTCCATGCTCACACGCGGATCAAGACAGATTCCAAGTGAAACTCAGATTTATATGTCGAGAAGGCCATGAAAGCACTAATCCTAAAACACACCAGAATCCTGGGCCATTTCTTTTACCCCATAAGGGTAGTGAAGGTTCTAGGCTATTCTGTGACACAACCCCAGAAGCCAATATAGAAAAGTCAACTGCAGATGAAAACACTGTGTGTGAGAGAATAGCTCCAGAAAGGAAAGCAAAGAACCAAGTGAAATATTGAGGAAAAGAAATTACAGGAGGTACATTATCTTCATAGGTACATTATCTTCATAGGTCAAATGTGTACAGTCACTAAGAAATAAGCCAGTAAACTCATAAGCATTCCAACAAAGGGAGAAAGTGAATGGACAGTTCACAGCTAGCGACACAGGAAGAGCTTAGAAATACAAGATACCCACCCTCACACAGATGTGCAAATTAAAACTGTAGCGAGACACCATTCTTTCATCACTTGGACAAAGATCAAAGAGCTCATTACCACCACATCCAAGGGGACTGGAAACAGGCCTTTCCTCACACTGGAGGTGAAGAGGGTAAACAGGTATAAATTCCATGAAGATGATGTGTGCAATAGCTACCAACATTAGGACTAGCAAGCCCACTGTAATGAATTTATGCTGCAGACATTGACACACAGGCAAAATGTCCAGACAAGGTTATTCATCAGAGTGATGGCAGTACCAGAATAATGATCACTATCATCAGGAATCTGGAAAGCAGCTTGTATCTTATCTGCCCAGGGGAATCCCACACCTCTGAGAGGAGGAGGTTTCAATTCTGAGACTATATTGTTAAAAATAAAGTGTGTAGGGACAGTATGTTTCCCTTTTTAAATAAATGAATGTATACTTATGTTCTAGATAGTTTTCAGAGCTTTACAAAATCTCAGTCTTTTTTATAACTCATTCATAACTTTACAGAAGGAGAAATGGAGGCAGAAAGCAGCTAAGAAAGTGGCTTAGAGGAGATGCAGACAATATGTGATAGAGTTGCGATCTGAACCAAGAGAATCGGGTGGCAGAAGTTATTCCACTCCCTACCTGCTGTGCACTGTCCACAAATGCTATCTGTACACACAATCTTGCATGCATATGCACAGAATCTTTCAAGAATATACAACAAAGAGATGCTAGTTGTCTAAGAGATGTACTAGGTGATCACAAAACAGGGGAGGAGAAAAACCGGAGGCTGGTTCTCTGCCATTTGAAAACGGGACCATTAATGTATCTTTCTAAAAATGACCTTTTAAAGTAACACCCCAATGAACCATTTTACTAAATGGCTTCTATTTCCCACTGTAGTACTAGCTCCTTCCAAGGTGGGGCCACCAGAGCCTGCGGGAATAAGCACAGTCTGAGCTGCAAGATGCCAAAGGCCAAGTGACAGGAAAGCATCTCCTTTTCCCTTAACTCTGTCCCAAGACTACAATTCCCAGCCAGAAGGTGGAAGGGCCATCAAAGGACCTACTGAGACCCCACTGGTGGAAGTGCAATCAGCACGAGAGTGGAAAGATCCGTAATGCACAGATGGTAATTTCTGTGTAGTACAGAGGACTGAACATAGGGTTATGTGCATGCTAAGCACGAGCTCTGCTGCTGAGCTCAATAAATCCCCGGCCTTATACTAATTTAACAAACACAGATCCATTCCTTACCATTACCCTTCAAAGCAAAACACACATTCACATCCCTGATCGGAAAAAGACACACTCATACTACGGGATGTTAAATAACAATGAAAAAGAAATTGCCCAACTCTGTTCCGATCTGGATCTCAGAGAGTGGAACAATGAAGCTGCAGAATTACATTTAAGTATACTATTTACGTAAGAAAACACCAAGCAATACACTACATGCTGGGCAGTGTCTACCTTGGATGTGTGAATGCATCTCAGTGCAACAGACTAGATTCTAAGTAGAGTCAGAGGGTGCAGAGAAAGCTGTACACCAAACAGTGCAGTCTTTTCGGATGGATGGTAGTTGGGAAGCACTTTGAATCTGAGAGCACTTAGTGCTTTGCAAGGGGAATGAATATATCCATAGATGGCACCTAGAAATTACAAATCAGTGCACCTGAAAAGGAGTGAGCTATTCCAACTGTGACCTCAACTTGGTGCACATAGCTGTCGTACACAGCACTAGGGTGTACGTGCATCCACACCATGGTGGGTGGAATATAGTGCAGCCTCACAAGGTCTCCCTGTAACACCGGATGGTACTGGACAAGGGTGCTTGGCCAGACTTCAACAGCTGTGTGAGCAACAACTGATTTCTAGGTGGTAGTGGTCACAGGTAAGTTTTCCTCAACATTTACAGCTCACCTGGGGCTCCTTGCAATGTACCACCGCCACATTAGGGGAAAGGTAATGCCTAAGAACAGAGATGAGGTTTCCCAAATAGCTGACAGACCTTCCTACCTTCCCCTCTGCATGATCTTTGTCTGAATCCCTTCTAATACCTGTTTCACTGATATATCTATTAACAAAATGTAAACCCTGGAAATTAGTGCCTGGCATGTAATGACTGAATATATTTATCAGATGAAGAAATAGGTGAATGAAGGCAGAAGGAGAAGATCAGAGAATGGAAGGATGGATTTGAAGGGATCTGGAGGTTCCCATGATAGCGGGTTTGTTTCTGATCAGTTCTGACCAGACTAGTATTCCTGGCCTATAATGGCTTGTCTCAGGCTCCACAAAGCCTCATACATTCTTAGCTGGGGCTTTTCGGAGGTGGCCGGGTCTAGCATGTGTGAGTGAGTGTGGATTAAGGGTGGGGCTGATGAGCACTAAGGGTTTGGCGTGGCTCCGGAAGAGGGTCATAGGAACCCGCACTGCGATGTGGGTGGTACCACCCAGCAGGCTTGTAGCCTGGATGGGATAAAAGGAAGAGATGGGTGTGGTGCGGGCTTCTCCTGCCTGTGCTGCCAAGGGAGTGCATGCTGGTTCTCCTCTGCGATGGATGCCCCTCCGCCATGCTGTCCTGCCTTGGGGCCTGCAGTCTGTGGACTGAAACCTCTACAAACTGTATGCTGAAATAAATCTTTTCTGCTTTAACTTGAGGGTGTTGGGTATTGTCTCTGAGCAACAAGAAAAAGACATGGCCAGGGAGCCCTGAGTAGCTGACATTACATGAAGGTAAAGCAGGGTTGGGTCGGGGCTTGGTTCTCACAGAGCAGAACTGTGCGAGGCCCTGATCATGGTGAGTGGTTCAGAGGTTCAGACCCAATTGAGGCAGGCTTGGCTGGTTGATGAAGAGCTGCCCATCCAATGCAGCGGGGCTAATCCCAGCATGGACCTGCTCCCGCTGCTCCCCATGCAGGGCCCGGAGGTGCGGCCCATCGGTGCAAAGTCATTCTCACAGCCTTGATCTACAGACCACAAGCTTGTTCCTAGAACACACGACCCACTATCACCTAATTAGTCAAGACACCTAGCATTTAAAACTTTAATCTTCTTTGAGTCTTCAGAGACATGATGGCCTCCTGGGGGCTCTTGGATTTAGATGGGTGGCTATGCCTGCTTGCTTTAAAATTACCGCAGATGTTCTCCCAGAGGAAGCCATCCCTGTTAATCTGCCTTATTTAAGCTGGGACTGAGGGGCACTCCAAAGAATGAAGGAAAGGGTAAATAAAGCTGAAGTGATTTCCAGAGAGTTCATTTCCCTGTAGCAATTATACCTATTCTCTGGGACCCAGGAAATTAGTCTGTGTAGGAATTTATGCTCCCAGGAGTTATGCTGCTAGAAGAACGAAAGAAAAAGGGATTTGATCCTCTGTACCCTATGTGCTGGAATTCAATGTGCTCAGACTGAACTGTATCCGAGCAGATGGTACACATTTCTGTACCGCTTTGTGGCACGTCTCCCCACCCCTCAACTGGCTGAGGTCAGAAAAGATCCAAGTTGAAGGTATGAAGATTTGGAAAAGTGCTTAGCTAACAGTAGGTGTTTGCTACTGCCACAATCAATAGTGATCTGTCCATAGGGCATTTTCTGACTCAGGCTTTCAATGCACACAAGGGGCTACTTGTTGCATTTGCACATGGTGCCTAATTCAGAGGGGACAATGGCTTCAATTATCCAACTAATTGATTTGCTTACATTCAGACATATTTGATCTGCTTCTCCCTCAGTTTTACGCCCTCTGTATCTGTTCCTGTGGGAATAAATCTGCACCCTATCTCAAATCAATTTTGCATTCAGGCAAAGAAACAGCAAAGGCAAACCAGGGCAGGGTAAGAAGGAGGGAGAAAGGAGTTCTAGGATTTGATGTGGATGCTCTATGGCCCCATCTTCTCCTTTGTAGTGAGTTCTCTGTCAGGCATCAGGCTTGCTTTATAAAGGCTGAATTATTGATTATACAGGGGTGGGAAGAAGAGAAGAAAAGTGGTGTTTTCTCTTTGAGTCTAGTTCTTTTTGTCTGCTTCTAATACATCTGGGTCCCCACAGCCCAATGGGCAGAATAAAAAGCACTTGCAACAATGCTGCTAAATGTGAGTCCAGCCCAACAGTGTCCTCAGAGTTGGACCATGGTTCCCTGGCATTTTGGGTATGGCTGGCATTCCAGTCCAGAAACCTGACGGTTCACTTGGCAGATGTCAGACCGACACAAAGGCCCTTTAACGTACTGAAGCGCTGATGCATGCAATCACTTGGGCTGAAGACTTCCTTCCTCAGTACAGGGCGGACAGGAAGGTGCTCCCACTCCCCAGAGCTTGACCATATGAGAGCACTCAAGCCCTGCTGGTACTCAGTCATTGGTGTACAGAATTATGTGGGCAGTTCTTTTTTTTTTTAGGTTTTTTGAGACAGGGTCTCGTTTTGTGGTTCAGGCTGGCCCTGAGCTCAGCCTCAAACTCACATCACAATCCTCCTGCCTCTGCCTCCCGAGTGCTGGGATTATAGGCATGAGCCACCACACCCGGCACTGTGGTATGTGGTACTAGTTGCTGCTGGGTGTGGGTCTCCACACCCAGTATTGTTATGTGGTTACCGGGGAATCCAACCCGGGCCCTTGTGCTTGCAAGACAGGCGCCGGAACCACTGAGCTAACTCCCCGGCCCTATGTGGGCAGTTCTTAAATGTGCAGATGCCCACAACCACCCACGGGTGGTCTAAGCTTCCAAATTCCTGCTCTGAGGAGAAAGAGTGCCTATACCAACTATAAATGCGAATGTTAACGTGTCCAAGGAGAAACCTTTTCAACAATGGCAAAGTTTTCATTCTTCATTACGGTCCAGATACTGCTCTGCAGCAGGGACGTGGGGAGGCCTCCACCACCAGGGGAGCTGCAGCCATGGAGGGAAGAGAGGGAGTTCCTTCACTGCCCTCCAGGCTTGCCCTTCAAATCTATTTCCTTTCTAACCAAAAGTCATCACTGATCTCCCTGGGTCTCATTGGAGAAGAGGTTCCACAAGGTGCCTGTCCCTCAGGATTTCTGCTGTTGAGGGCGCACAGGTTTACCATGTACCACTTAGCTCACAGGTGAGGCAGCCGGGGAAGGAAGGAGTCCAGGTAATCAGGTACAGGTACAGGTAATCAGGCCAGTACTAGAATAGCCATTGCCAACTAAGGTGGTTCTTTCTCTTTGGTCCTTTAATATTGCACTGGGGCATTAAAACCTCTATTGTGTGCCTAGCAAGTCTTGATTCTAGGAGCTGGTCCACATTTCTATGAAGGGCTAGACAGTAAAAATTTTTGGTCTTGCTTACAAGCGACGTGGCTCTATTCATTTGCTAGGGCTGCCAGACCCAAACATGATTGGCTGTGTGCCTTAAACAGAAATTTATGTTCTCCTACTTCTGGAGGCCAAAGATTCAAAATCAAGTTGTTGGAAAGTCAATGCTCAGTGAAGCCTCCTTTCCTGCCTTAAAGACAGCCTTCCTCGCCTACAGAGAACCGCCTTCGCAGTGTTCTCTCATGTCCTCCTCTGTGCAGAAGGAAAGAGCATACCAGTTCTCCCTCTTCATTAAAGACGCTAATCCTACTGGACCAAGGCTCTTACGACTGAGTCTAATCCTAATTACCTGGTAAAGGCCCCACCCACAAGTATCACACTGGTGATCAGGACTATAATACGCTCATTTTGGGAGGACACATTTCAGTCTATTACACACCAGGCAGTGCATTGGATTTGGCCTGTAAGCCATAGTTTGCTGACCTGTCTTCTATCAAAACCTATTACTTCTGCATTATAAAATCTATCAATCTTTCTTCTGCTGTTTCATTTGCTGTTGGACAAGTATAATAAAGCTTTGGGTTCTGTGCATGTCTACTTAAAGGTAACTTTATCAAATGGTATTTCCAGTTTTATAGGATTTGTAGAATCATTTTTGTGATGTATTTTAAATGTGTTTCTCATTGAACTATTTCTGCAGAAAGTTTGTTCTTCATAGGAGACCCAGACCCTGTAGGTGTCTTGGAATGTGAAGGAGAGAGCAGGGGCTATAGACAGAAAAGGGAAAGGCAAAGTTTAAGCCACTGTCTGAAGGCTTCTCACACACAGGAAGAAAGCAAGTCTGTTGAATAAAACTGTCTATTATGGTCTGAGTTTAGATGTCCTGCAAAACCACATGTGGGCACAGGTGACTTTCAGAGATGGCTGAATCTAGAGTGTGTGATGCTGGGATTAAGGTCGAGTGGTAACTAAACCAGTGCACTGATTGGTTTGGCACTGCCCTAGTCCCAGCAGTCTGGGAAAGATGAAAGAGCAGAGAGATGCTGTCAAAGTGCTCTTGCTGCCATTAACTGTTTCTTCTCTGCAATACCCCTCAGCCATGTGCCACTCTGCCTTGGAGCCAGTCAGCTACTATGGGCTGAAACCGCCATGAATGGGGAGCCAAATAAACCTTTCCCCCTTTAACTTTGGGTGTCTGAGCAATGACAGAAAAGTAACTATGGCATTGCCACATGTGCCTTGAACTCAGAGCAACCCTCCTGCCTCAGCCTTCTGAGTTCTGGGATTACAGGTGTGAGCCACTATACCCCTCCCCCGTGGTATGTGGTACTAACTGTTGGTGGGCATGAGTCACTACGGCCAGCATTGCTGGATGTGGTTACATCCTTGTTTTAAGAAGGCTTTGACCCGAATATTTACCACACTTTGTTTTGTGGAATGTCACCATTTTACCCATGCTGAATCATGGGTAATCATCCCTTTTTTCCTTTTGCTTTTCAGAACCAGTGAAGCCTTTAAATGCCACCTGGTTATCCTAGCCTCTTTGAATTTTTGAGACAAGGTCTTACTAATTTGCTCAGTCTGGCCTTGACCTTCCAGTTTTTCTGTTTCAGGTTCCCAGAGCACTGGGGTGACAGGCATGCACCACCACACCTGGCCCTCGTCCTTCCCTTGGTCCCCAATAAGGCCCAGAAGCCTCATTTTAAGAAGGCTTTGGCCCTAGTATTTACCACACTTTGTTTTGTGGAATGTCACCATTTTACCCACACTGAATCGGAGTTCTAGGACTCCCTTTTTCTTTTTTGCTTTTCAGAACCAGAGAAGCCTTTAAATGCACAACATGGAAGTTGATATGTTAAATTTCTCACCCTCTAGGTGTGACTGGAATTTTCTAGATGTATTTTTAGGGATTTTATGATTTTTTAAGTCTTTTTAAAAACATCAGATTTGATACTGAATAGAAAAAATTAATGAGCTTTTCTTATAGAACACATTACTTTTCAAATGAGTTTATATTGCCAAATGATGACCTCAGAGTAAAAATAGCAAATTAACTTCCTAAGAAAGTACTTGATGTATAGAAGGGCTACTGTCAAGTCCTTTCTTTGAGGCTCTACTTCTTGATCTGTCAAAATGACTGCATAGCCTCAAAAATCACATTTCTGGTTATGGAAAACTCAAGGGCAATGGCATCTGCTCTTAAACAGTAGAAGTTTCAATAATAAACCACAATTGGTTTTATCAGTGAAAACAATCTGGGAAGCATTACTGAATAGAGAATGTAAATTATGGGCTGAGGACTGGAAGAGCAGATCTTCCATTAACTTCTCCTTTCAAGAGTTGGATCTTCTAGAAGCTTTGATCATTTCCTTGATTTGCCTCAGTTTTTCATCTACAGAAGGATTTGAGCATTGTGAGTCATTCGAGAAATGCAAATTAAAATAATACCAAGATTTCATCTCACTGTAGAAAGAATGGCTGTCATTGAGAAATCAACCAAAAATAAACGATGGTGAGAGTGGAGGTGTGAAGAGGGGTGAGCAACCCTTCTCCACTCCTGGAGAGAGTATAAACTGGTCCCACCACTACAGAAATAAGTATGGAGATTCCTCAAAAAACTAGTGAGAAGTTCCATTTTACCCAGCTATTCCCTTCCTAGGTATTTTCCCGAAAGAGTTAAAATCATCATGCCATGGTGATACATGGATGCCCATTTTTACAGCAGCGTAATTTATAACACCTAAAGCTTGGAAATGGTCCACATGCTCATCAACAGAACAGAGGGTAAAGAAAATGTATTTCCATATAGTAGAGCACTACCTTGCCATAAGACAAACTTGAATTTTTAGGTGAGTGGATGCACTTTGACACCATAATCTCTTTTTTTTTTTTTTTTTTAAGGTTTTTTGAGACAGGGTCTCACTTTATAGTTCAGGCTGGCCCTGAGCTCAGCCTCAAACTCACATCACAGCAATCCTCCTGCCTCTGTCCCTTGAGTGCTGGGATTACAGGCGTGAGCCACCACGCCTGGCACTGTGGTATGTGGTACTGGTTGCTGCTGGGGTGAGTCTCCATGCCTAGTATTGTTATGTGGTTACTGGGAGTTGAACCAGGGCCCTTGAGCTAGCAAGACAGGTGCCGGAACCACTGAGCTATATCCCCGGCCCCAACACCATAATCTTAAGTGAAATAACTCACATAAAATGTTTAAATATCATATTATTGCTATTGTTAAAGCCAAAGTATAAATAAGGAGAAAAATAGAGTACAGGCATTAATAGGAAGATTTTTATCAAATGTAAAGAGAATATAGTTACTTTTGCTGCTCAGACAAAATACTCGACACCCAAAATTTAAAGGGCTGGGGTTTATTTGGCTTATAGCTCACAGAGGTTTCAATTCCTAATCAGCCCATTCCAAGGCAGTGATGACGGACAGGCCTCGCAGAGCAGAAACAACATGGCGCCTACGAGGTAGCAAAGGTAACAAGAGAGAGGTTTTAACTGCACCTTTCTACTTCTTTTATCTGACTCAGACTCCCACGATCTAGGCAGTGCCAAGCTAATCACTCATGTGCAGTGGTTTAGTAATCACACGCCCTTAACCCCAGCATCACACACCCGGATTCAATTACCTCTGGCAAGAGGCTTCAAGCGGGCATGTGAACACAAACCATAACAGAGAACGAAAAATGATGCGTGAGGGAAGGGGAGGGGAGGAGGGAAACGGGTTCAAAGAAAAACAGAACTGAAAGGAAAAAAAGGAGACAGAACTTCTGCAAATGGGCAAGGAAGGAGGCTTGGAAGGAGGGGAGAGGACCAAAAGGGAACTGAGATGTGTTATATTCTTGTACAAATTTCCCATGATGAATGTGATCATCATCTACCACAAACATGTACTAATAAAGTTTCTAAAAATAAAGCACTAGAATTCCCATAGACGTGTTTGTTAAACTATAGACTGTAATGCATGAATAAAG
>PVIR01001248.1:42792-130980 GCA_004026965.1 Petromus typicus | reverse complement strand
AAAAATCGACAAACCTTATGTATAGAGATGAGATAGGAGTTGAAGGAGGAGGGGAATGGGAAAAATTAAGAATCAAGATTCATCAGGTACAGGCACAAATTCTCAATGAGGAATGTGATCAGAATATATTTCTAAAACACATTTATCCCGTAATTCTTGCTTCAGTGGTGTGGGTAGTTATTCTTAAATTTCCTCAAACTTCTAGTCAATTACTTCTAGCAAAAAAAGAAAGAGATGAGTATTCCAAGCAGGTCCAGTCCACCTTGTTCTTGCCAACCACCTCAATGGCTTCCTGCACCAATCCCTTTAAAATAGCAATATTTTGTATTGTTCTGGAAAACAAAAGGCTCAAAATTATCGCAATTGCTTTCTCACAGTGAACTGTCCCCCAAAATGAAATATAGCAATAGAATGCAAATTTGATATTTTGGATTCTAATGAGGAAAAATCAATGCTATACAAGAAAAAATTGAGTAGGTCATATAACAGGGCTACATAGGAATCATTTTCCAACAAAGACAATATTTAATTTGTAATTTGGTGATAAAATGCAAATTATAATGTGCAGTGAGTGTTGAGAATAGATTCATAATACCATTTAGTTTGCCCAAAGTACAATTAATAGCAAAATGAAATACAGAAGGTCTTTGAAAAGAACTCATCCTGAAAAATATGTTTTTGTTTTTAAAGTTATAATTTTCCTCTTAGGAAATCAAATAGTTCATAAAAATTCTAGCCTATGTGAAAAGAAAGATCTTACATTCTGTTCTACCAAACAGACTTTCCATATTTTTCTCACTGATTCAATGTACTAAAATAGACTCACTTACTAAGAGTGAAGCCTAAGGCATCAGAGACACCATCAATTCCCCTCATCTTACTCATGGGGAAATGGTTTTGAGCTATTTTAACCACTATCCTTAACTTGTAGCCCTTTTAGGTTCTCTACACAATACGTTTTCTATTGATCTTCAAAAGTTTTTGTAGTAAATTAAAAATAAGTTAGAAGGCTTAAAACACCTATCAGGTCTATTTAGCTTTAGTGATTGATAATTTGGGGATAAAGTCAAAAATGCTATGTTGTTGCCAGAAAGAGACTGCCAGGAAAATAGCTACTCAATCATTAAGCCTGATGGAAAAAGCTCCCTTCACAGAAGTAGGCTCAAGTTTCTCATTAAAACAAAAATAAAAGAGATGTTATTTGGAGGTTTTAGACAGAATGAATGTTTAGCATATTCCCTGATATTCTATAACTTGTTTTACTTATAAAATAAAACGGAAGTGTAATTTTTCATCCATTTTCTCACAGGCACCCCATGTCACCCAACCCTTGGGCTGAGGTGGCAGTTCATGGAACACTGCACACCAGGCTTTGTGGCCACTGTGCCATGCCCAGGGCTGGCTGCAGCTCAGCTTGGCATTGGGGGAGGGGGCGTCCACCTCATTGCAGAACAGTAGAAGCAAGCTTGGCTTCCTGACACCTTTCCTCCTGCTGACCCTCAAACTCAGTGTCACCTTTGCATTTTGGCTGCCCTGCCTTTCCTGGAGTGAGTCCTAGAAGTGACCTGGGCAGTGCTGCATTTGGTGAGGGCCATGAGGATGGAGACGTGTGATGCTGAGTGACCTGCCATTATCACAGAGAAGCCATACAGGTCAAGCAGAGTCCAGCCCTCCCCAACACTAGCATCCTGCCCATTCCCAGTGGTTCTCAATTGTTAAGAGGAGGTGAGACTGTGCAGAGGTCTTACTAGCCCCCAGAGGATAGACATGGGCCATCTGCTGGTATAACTGAGAGAGCCCTGGAGATCAGATATTCCTCCAAGGGGGGTGCAGACCTTGGAATCCAACAGCCTCTGAAATGACAGCACGACCTACAGTGCAGTTTGCTCACATCTGACCCCTCATATCCTTACTCTGGGAAGAGTACAGTGTGGCCAGGGGATTTCCCAAGTGAGACAACAGGGTGACCAAAACTGACATCACCGAGCACTCACCCCAAACCCCAGTCACCCACCCAGCTCCAGCCCCATGCTCCTCCATCAGGATCCAAGTGGCCTCTCGGTATTCCAAATCCAGGAACCACGCACATCCTACATGCACAGTGCCAGGGTAAAACCGCCTGAGCTCACAGTGCAGCTCCCTCCACACAGACAGGCCCGTCCACTGCTTTGGTTGGCACAGGGACCTACACCTCTGTCTCTGGAAGACATTCTTCAGCCCACCACATCTTGGCACCACATGGGAGGTGGTGGGGATGAGCCGTGTCTGCACACTGCCGGGCTGCACTGCTGACTCCCTTTTCATCACTCTGGGGATCCATAGCGGCTCAGTCTTAAACGCTCCAAAGCCTATGAAGTCAGCTGTGTGCTGTCTCCTTCTTTATCATTGAACACCACAGCCAGAGGGACCCACTCTGCGAGGCGAGGCTGTCTTGTGAGCAGAGCTGATTCATTTTGTTATTCAAAATCTTCCCATTCTTATCTTCTACACTCTAGGATTAGAAAGCAATCATTTCTTCTCATCCTGTAAAGGATCTTGGTTTTCACACTCTTGTTAATTCCTTTCTGCTTGAAATCAAAAGCCCTGGCCCAAGCTGCAGTGCCTAGCTACTGGGGCTATGATGCTGTCCTGCACAGACAGCCAGGCTCCCTCAGCTGATTTCCTATGCAGCCCAAGGTTGAGGGACAGAGAGGTTTGCTTTCCACTTTATTGCAGATGATAGTTTTGCCAAATGTCCTGCTAGTAATGGATGTTCCACTCCAAGTCAAGCCTCAAGCTCATAGTATCAATCTCTACACATCCAGCAAGAGATGGCTGGAATATGTCATGACCTTGGTATTTATTACACCTGCACCTGTCCAAGATTTCAATAGATTAACCAATTGATAACATATTCCCCACTTCTCACAGCTGCTGCCGTTGGCCGGGAGGTGTCTTCTATTGGGTGGCTTGCCCTCCTGTGGGTCTCTGTGGTTCTCTGCATTCAGTTATGGATGGATAAGTACCTAGCCTCTTCTTAACTATTCTGGCCCACAAGTGGCACACATAATTCCACTCCTCTGCCACTCATGAGAACTTATCAGATGGTTTTGAGACAAAACGGGGACTCTAAAAAAGTGCTCTACCAACCATAACACTATAGAATGAAGAAGAAAACTCAGATCCTTTAATTTACTTTTGCAGAGTATGGAAAAAACTCAAAAGCATCAAGACATGTACTTCTCAAGTTTTCCCATGCATAAGTATCAATGTAAGAAACCAAATGAAGACATGGGCTCCTGGCTTCTGTCTAGAGGTTTGAATTCAAAAGTCTGAGCATGGGGTCCCAGGCCTCAGCATTTTAGCAAGCATCCCAGGAGATTCTGTAGTGGGAACTTGGGAAAATGTAACACAAGGATATAAAAAAGATTAATCAAGGGAATGGTAAATACAATTGATTGGTAGAAAGGGCTCCCTTAGCTTAAACTGCATTAGTGTCCAGTGGGCCAGCCTCACCTTGAAGGTCTGCACAATTTTACATTGTGTGACCTTGGGAAAGAAAGTCTTTCAAAGGCATCTAATTTATAAACTTGGGGACTTCATGGCGACATTCTCACTGGTAAAAGCCACACAGCACACATCGTAAACTGTGTAATCAAATATCCTGCTCAAACTTGGGTCAACATTCTCTAAACAAATATATCTTCATAAAAACAGAACACTTTGCCTGCACATTTCAAGGTACAGCCAATCTTTTAACAAGTACTTAATGAACACCTGCCAAGTACCTAACTCTGCCCTAAATATAAGAGCCTGAAAGAAAGAAGAGAGAATAGGTCCTGCCTCTGGAAAACAAAGTGTGCCCGGAAAGATGGCAGATAAAAATCACGACTATGAAAGATTCTAAGAAGCAGCATCAATAAAGAGTTTAGGGACCAATGAGGGAAGAGGCATAAGGGCACACAAGGGTATTGAGTTGACTTCCTGGCCAGTATAGGAAGGCCTCCTTTTCTTATTCACTGACACTCAGTACTGAAGATGGCAGACCAAGCATGGTCTTACATACAGGGTCAAACAAGTATACAGCATCAGCCACTCACTGGACCCTGCCGCTGAGGAAGCCTGGTGCCCACTCATTCATTACTTCTAGACAGTGTGGTACAACATGGGGACATGGCATCTAAAACTGGAGAGGGGACAAGAAACTGGCTCCAGATCTCTCCCCAGAAACTTCTATTTAAAGTGTGAGGCAGTCATTGTATGCACCCTTGTCTCTAGTGGACTCACTCACTCTACAACTCTTCTTTTTCCTTTTGTTCTTAAGTATTTATTTTATATGAGTACATGTTTGCAGTATATAATGTTTCCATTCATTGAATGGGGAAAGTACATGTATTTAACACATCTTAATTATTTTTATTCTCCTTTCCCTCCGCTTCCCTGCCCTCTATCTGTAGATTTCCCTCCCATTTGTAAAAGATCTCCTGGTTTCCTATCATATATGTGCATTTGATTTTGGATAATACAGGTATCACTTCTAAGTGAAATCATACAGTGTTTGTATTTTCATGGCTGACATACTACTTGGCAAAATGAAGATCTACAAAGTTCATTCATGTGTCAATATTTCCTTCTGTTAAAAGGCTGAAAAATATTTCACTGTATTCATGATACCACACTGTGTTTATTCACTCACCTGTTCAGTGTACACATGTGTTAGTCCCACAGTTAGACTATTTCAAGTCATGCTTCTGTGTTCATCGGTGAAACCAAAGGAGAAATTGTTCAGTGTGTGCTAATTCCATCTTTAACTTTGGACTCACCATACTGTTTGCCCAATTCCACCGTTTTACACCTCCAACATTTCCATAGATGAAGTTGCTGGTAGAGTGAAGACTATGGTTCTCTGCGGTAATCGCTAGGAGTAAGGCTCCCTTCCTTATCCATTCCCCATCCCCACTCTTCACTTGATCTTTCTGCCTCCTCAGCTCATCTTTCTGGCCCCGGAGCTGTCCGTGGTCCTCAGCATCATCTGGACACACCCTCAAAAGTTTAGCTGAATTTTTTTTTTCATAAAATGTAATCACCAGTTCCCCTAACACAGGGAATACAGAGAAAACATCTGTGGGGGTTTCCATGAAGACAGAGTTGCAGCAGAGATGTGGCCTGAGAATTAGTATCCTAGAATGTTTATTTGCTATTTATCATTGAGCAACAGAAAAATAAGATAGGATGCTTTATCTTTTCTCTGGTATGAGAAAATGAAGATGTAAATGAGTCCTAGCATTGTATGTTATATATTGTGAAATAGAAAATGCTCAATGTAAAATAAGGTGATAGGGGACAATGTTGAGATTGTAACAAAAAAGTAAGGAAACAAATTTTATGTATATGGGGGGGTGGGGTGGGTAGGGCTATGGGAAAAAATGAGAATTAAGTTGTGTCTTATACTGGTACAAATCCCCATTATGGAGTGCAATCATGATGTGTATATTTAATGTACCAATAAAGATTATTTTAAAAAGGATAGGATGCTTTAATTATCCAGACAGCCAGATTTTCAAAGCACAGAGACATTTGAGGTTGTCTGATAGAAGTATCAGATTAGTTGAAATCACCAAGAAGAGCAAGTACATCTGTTCTAGGCAGAAATTTTTCATTTTAAAAAATGGCCCTTGCTTTTCCTCCTATGAATTTATTCAACACATGTCCTTTTAGTCTGTCAAAGTACACTGAGAAAATAAGTGAGGGGGGAGTAGTTCCCTTTCAAGCATGCTGGGGGATACTTACAAAGTTCAGTCCTCTCTGCCCCTTACATAAACTGGCCTCCAGGAGGTGTGAGAGCTGAAAAGTATCAATAGGTATCCCCCAGGATACTGCAAACGAGGTGGGCTCTGAATGGGCACAGATGTGCAGCAGCTCAGTAAACCAGTTGAGGACACCTATGATGTTAAGAGAGCTCCTCAGTATTTTCCCCACAGAGACAAAGAGCCCAGATGCCTGCCAATGGATGAGTTGATCTTCTACACCATCAATGGACCGGGCTGTCCCATAGATAAGGCATGAAACTGCAAGGGACTCAGCATCCAGAACCCTCAGTGGCAGGTGTGTCCTGAGCCAGGTTGTGGGCACATTCAACATACCCTCTAAGCTACACAAGGATGATGCTCTTAAAGCTGTTGGCTATCATCCTTTTGTCAACTGTAAAAATGACCTTCCCGGGGTAGCTACTGAAGCATCCTGTAGTGTCCCTGTGTCTGATTATGGAGGGCTTGCCCAACTGTCCTCACTACTGGATTTCAAGTTTAATTGGCTTCCCAGCAATGAATTCTGATTGGTTGGATTTCTTTGCAAATTGTTTTCAGTCAAATTAATGGAGAATGAAAATACAAAACTTTATCTTCTTTCTTTAATGTGATATTTTATGTACAGAATTATGTTATAATAAAAATTCTCTGTGCTCTATAAAACAACTGATTTATGGCTTAGAAAGAAATGTCTTGGTGTGTTGGCTAACACCAGCTGCTAAAGGGCAGTAAAATGTTTATATGCACAAGAATACATATCCAAATCATTCAATCTTGAAAAAATATGTTTAATATCTACTTGTCATATCTTTAGAAATACTGAAGAGTGAAGATAGAGTATTTCTGATATGTTTCTTTCTAAGAACTTATAATTTTTAGCTTTCCTCACATTTTTACCATTCTTTAATTAAATATATAAATTTGCAATGAAATTCTATGCAATTATTCCAAAGAATTTAAAAGAATATTATTTATGTAAAGTGGACAACAATTTTGAAGTAGTTTACCTGAGTGCACATTCATCATTCACATTACTGAGGACCAAAAGTACAAAGATGTGGATAAACAAAGTGACACGGATTCTAAAAGATAATAAAAGTACACTACGCCTATAAATATCTCCTAAATGAGTACCAATACAAAAATCTAATTTCACTGGATACTTTCAGCCATTCTTTTTACATGAAATTATTTTAATGCATGGTGGGACAGTTCAGCTTTCTATATGGAATTAAATTAAATGAAATAATGAGAGGAAGCAATAGAGTTTCCATATGGAAAAGTTGCAGTAAGCAACTGTGAAAGAAATGAAGGAAATAGGGAACCTCCATCAGAACATGGCACTAATGATTGTTGCAGGCAGTCATCATGAGGTGCTCATGCCAGAAAGCAAATGCCTGATAAAAAAACAGAATATTTGTACAACTCCAAACTATCACCCCTTCCTCACGACATTTACCAGTCATCAATGGAAAGAGTGAGGAGAAAGCTGCAGACATCACTTTGGCCAAATGGTCAGGGTTAGCGTCACCAGTGGTGAGCTCTCTCCACATTAGCTACCTGCCCCTACATTACCCCAAAACCAGACAACCTTGCCCCACGTGCATATTGAGGGACATTTTGCAAAGTAACCCACCAGTACCCTTCAACAGTGTCAGATCACAAAAGGCAAAGAAATACCAAAGAGCTGTCACAGACTGCAGACTAAGGATACGTGACATGTAGAGGCAGCCACGCGAGGCCCTGCTGTTTCTGTTGGATCCCAAAACAGAGAAAAGGCATTATTGGAAACCTGTGAGAGCCAAATGAAGTCTCCAGGCCCATCGATAGCATTATGCCAATGTTCATTTTTAGTTTCACCATCGTTGTGTGGTCATGCAAAGTGCTAACATTGGAAGAAGCAGGATAAAAGGCATGTGAATTATCCATACAATTTTAGCAACTTCTCTGTAAACCTAAACCTACTTCAAAATTTCAAGAACCAGCCCCAAACTTGTTATGCTAATTTATTTACAGTCTCTTGTGTGGGGCCCCAGAAAACTCCACCATATCCTTCACCCCAGTGGAAAGCAGGTAGCAACTGTGACTGAAGAGAGGAGAGAAGCTGCTGCACTGGACCTCGAAGGTCTCAGACAATGGAAGTGATGACCAAGTCCTGCCAAGGTGCCAGCTGCAGTTCAGGACCTGGTCATTGTGCAGACAGCAGGCTGATGCTGCCACCAACAAGCACTGGCCATTTTGACTGCAGGACGGTGGTGACAGGGGTTGAGATAAAAAGTGATAGAGAGATGACAGCTTAGGGAGGAAACACTCCCGGGAGACCTTGTGCCCCACCCTCCCGCTTGAGGCTGTGACTCCGTCACACTTACTTCGCACTCAGCCAAAGGCCACATCATTTAAAAGGTAGGGAGAAAGCTAAGCCCAGGCACACAAGAGCATTGTTGCTCATCTGTGGAAGCAAGGGGAGTGGGGAGAGATGCCTTTTACACCACTCACAGGGCACCAAACATGGAGCAGTTTTTACTATAGGCAGGATGGAGAGTGGGGGGACATAGAGGTGTAGGGAAAGGACCTTGGTGTGCAGAGCATAGATACAGTAGCACATCTCTGTCCCTTTTCCCTACCCTGTAAAATTGGAAAAGAACTGAAAAAATTACACAGTGAAATACAAACCCTCGCATGCTCGTTAGGGAGTGGTGGGGATGCAGGTAGAACAGATTGTCCGGGAAGTCCACACAGCTCACAGACCCCTGAAAGGCACTTCAGGAAGCTGTGCCTGCAGGCAACAGTCCTCAGCAGGGCCACATTCCACAGCCTCCAGGCCCAGGCGAAGGACCATGGTGGCAGCCTTCTCACAGTCTGATGGGCCTTGCTCCATGCAGTTCCTAGCCTCTCTCATTCCTACCCTGAGAACAGGGACTCAGATCAACACTCAAACACCATTTTTCTACAGTAAGGAAAGTTACAGAAATCACAGCCCAGCTATACCCTGCTCTGGAGTGTGTCACTAACAAGTGGGGTACATGGTGAAACCTAATTAAGAAGATCATAGATGCACCTGCCCTGGGAACAAATGACAGGATATGGTGCATTTAATCTGCGAGTTAGGAAAAAAAAGAGAAATGATATTTTTTAAAGTCAATACCTCTGAGTCTCTCCACTGTAAGGAAAAAGAATAGCTTCTGCTGAGGTTGTTCCACTGTGGTTTATTGGGATTATAAAAGATGCCATTCCTCTTTGGGCACATAGCATCATATTATGGCAAAAGAGAGATTCCTGAAATATTTATATGAATAGGATATGAAACTTAATTAATGATTCCTGCTTCAATCACATGCATCTTCATATTGTTGTTAAACTGAAGGCCTTTCTCAATATTTCACAGGCTGCCAATTCCCGCTTGGCTGCGTGAAGCCTCTGGGTTCTATTACGCATGCTACCTGTCATTTATTATGTGATAGATATGCAAGTGTAAAGTATATTGAATGGCAAAAGAAACACTCTTACATTTTACACAGGGATTTTATACTTGCAGTGAATAAGATATGTGAAGGTCATACTATGTGTGCTTCAAATGTTCAGAAAATATTTTGCTTCTGTCCAAGAGATTTTCATAATTATAATTGAGTAAAGCACAGACAGTGAGCTATGCTAATTCTTGAATTCCATTCAAGTCCTTTCGAGTTTTTTTTTTTTTCTGTCACACCCTGAATGTGGTCTCAATGCTCACAGTGATCCTTGAGCCTTTTCAAACCCAGAGTTATAGCCTTACTGGAAGAAGGGCCTGGGAATCCAGCAGAGAGCAGGCTGGTCCTCGTGCTGCAGGAGGACCACTGTCGAGAGGCCTACGTGAATCTCTAATTAGTGCTAATGAGAGTTACACATGCGTATCCAAAAAACAGACCCCATAATGGTGGAGTTAATGTGGGGTAAATTATAGTACAGGAAATATCAATGCTTCTTAAAATGAACTAAACAAGCTGTAAGATTCTATCAGCCAGAGAAGTATTATAAACACAGTTGATGTCCGCAGGCTCTTGAAGAGCCCAGGCCAATCCCCCTAGAGGAGGGTTTTCTGAGTGGCAGGCCTTGGGGCTCCACAGTGCTGGAAGCATTGCCTCAGCTTGCAGGAGGGAGAGGGGAAGGAGCTGGTCATTGCCTGGCTCAGAGCCCTAAAGTGCCCCAATCTGCTCTGTGCTCCTAAGGCTCCTCACTGGTGACAGACAGGGCCATGTACTTCAGCGATGCTGCTACCATTTGGACATTTCTATCCTCACCACCCTAGGTTAAAGGTGCCCAATTCACGCCCAGAGCCCAACTCAGGTAGTTTGCCCACAGATAACTTCCCTTCCATCAAGGGAAGCAACACCAAACTTGCCTTTCTTTCCTACCCGATTTTACAAAACCGAAATTACAGACCTGGGCTGAAAAGGTATCTTGGGCAACCCTGGCCACCTTCATTCCCCTTGCATCTGGGAAGCTTTCCCTGGATGCACTTGGAGATGATGTGACCCAATAGTTAGCCCACCATAGGAACAACACCAAAGACTCTTGCACCAATGGTGATGTGCATCTACTGTCAGAGACAAGCAGGCAAGAGTCACCCTTGCTTGATGCACTGAAACCTCATGAACCCCTCAGATGTTGTGAACCAACCTGAGCAACCCACAAACTTCAGTCAAAGGGCTTTCCATGGGTTAGCACTGAAAGTTTACATTGAGTGGTCGACCAGGAGGAGTATGGTGTGGAAGACAGAGCTGGCCAAAGTAAAAAGTATGAGATGGTCAGGACAGGTCAGGATGCACTGTAGTGACAGCTCCACCTTCACATCTAAACGATCTAACAAGTTGTTGTTGGTCACTAATGAAAAGCCTGAGGGTCAGAGCAGCCACTCCAGGAGCCTCTGTTCCACATCTATCACTAGGGGGCAGTAGGGTGGGAAAAGGCCCCGCTCCACCCAGAAGACACCACATGTCATCTTCTGAGCTCACAGCTAGAACTAGCCACAGTCCCTGGTTAACTCCTAGTGGGGCTGAAATGTGAGAATACATTGGGCATTTGGTGAACAAGATCCATTTTCCACCCACAATTATCTACAGAAGTCTTGGATTCTGGCTTAAAGAAAATGAATAAGACAAAACTTTCTGATCTCTCAGCTCTCATCCATGGCTCCTCTCCTTCCAGTGGCAGATTTTCCTTCGTTCTCAGAGTCTCCCTTACACAGAAAAGGTGCCTGCCTAACTGCTTTGCATGTGCCCAAAATCAAACAACAGGATTCTTCCTAATGGTGGTAGGTAAAAACCAGGAGGCAATGCTTGCTTGTGCTCTGCAATCAAGACCTCTTCTATCCATTGCCTCTCAAAAACCAAACTTCCCTGGCACTGTCCACAGAGTGATGGAAGCCCCTTCTCCACCCATGGGAGGATCACCGCAAACACCATTCTTCATGGGTCTCTGGGACATGTAGCAGGACAGAAGGAAGGGAGGGAATGTGAAGGTATAAGGAGGTAACTCGGTAGACAGTGCACAAACACCACAGTGCATCTCCTCCCCTTTCTGCTCCTAGTTACCGTGCTGTTCAGGGAGGCCAGGAGTAGTCATGGGTGCAGACAAGTAACTGCCAAGACTCTGTTGGATCATCACTCCTCTCACATTACCAGCAGCCAGAACTGCTTACTGACCTGTCTAATGACCTCAAGGTCCTGTGCAAAGCAGCAATTATCAGGTCAAATCCCAGGCTTCAGGGTGAGTCCCCTCAAGGTGCAGCACAAAGCCAGGACTGCAGGCTCCCTTCCAACAGGTCCCATTCTCCAAGAGAGAGCCCATGAGGTCCCCACACCACCACCAGTGGAAAAATGTCAGAAATCTGCAAGTCTGTTTACATGATAGCTAATTGTGGTGTCAACTTGAATGGATAAGAAACGCCCAGTGGATGAGAACACAGATGATTGACTTGTGATGCATAAACTGAAGGAGACCCATCCTGAGTGTGGTGCAGCCAAACAATAGCTTTGTAGTCTTGATGGAATAAAAGCAAAGAAGGAGGAAGTCTCCCCTTTTCGCTTCTTTGGGGAAGCTCTGGTCCTCACCATCATATTTGCAGGTACTTGTTCACTTCCTCCAAGCTTCCTGGATAAACTCTTCTGCCTTCCAGGACAGTCTTCAGCCTTCTGATACAGCCTGGCACCAAACTCTGTAGTGAGCACCAGGCCTTCAACTTTGAATTGGATCCTCCAACCCTCCAACCTGAAGATAGCCATTCTTCCACCTCTGACTTCACAGCCAACCATAGTAAGTCTACTTGCCAAGTCCTGTACAGAGACTAAATCTCTTCCTCTAGTGAATTCTGCCTGGTACATCAGCTGAGCATATGCGTGTTATCCTGGGGTTCACATAATTTTTTTTGGACTGGTTCAAAAGAACTGAGAATATAGATCTTACGGAGTCCCTGGAAGTGTGAATGAGACAAAGTGGCAGTGTAGGTGAGGGGAAGATGGTTTTTGATTGCTCAGTTTCTGTCCTCACTCTCACAAGACTCTCCAGAGAGTCCTGCAGAAGCCATGATCCCACTTGCCCTCAGGTCAAGACCCCTAAACCTGCACAGACTCCTGGCAGACCTGGGGCAGGTGTCTGCAGTCTGGATTCGTCCATCCCAGATCCTGAGATGGGCCTATTGCATCACTGGCAGAGCCCGTGGAGCTCAGAACAGTCGTGATCACCTCAGCAGCATGCGGAGGCCGCGAAGAGCTCCTGCCTCTACCTGAGACAAGGACTCCTGCTCTCTCTCTCCTTTGGGCCCATCAGTGAGACTCCAGCCCAGGCAGGACATCTGACTCAGGGCTCCTTGACCTGTCCACATCCAGCTGCCACTGGGCGTCACCAGCAGGGACTCAGGCCCTCAAAGCCAAGGCCTGGGATGCTGCTGCACCATCCAGACCACAGCCCCACCTCAGTCAAGAAGATCTTTGTCTCAGCTCTCCCTCATAATGGGCACCACAGCTGCAGTCCGGCTACAGTTCCAGAGCTGCCAACAAATCTCCTCTGAAGAAACTCGCAGCAGGGTGCCCTGGCCTGTGGCACACAGTCCATCGCCAGCGTGAAATCCATATGAAACAAGAGACCAACAGCTGAGCAAGGAGGACAGTCGAAACAAAAAACCAGCATGTTGGGTGGCAGGGCGCAGCAGCAAAGCATGAGCGTAGGTCTGGGGGACCAGTGCTGCCCCATGCCGCCCGCTCAGGATCTGCTTAGGGTGGACTGAGCTGAGCTGGTGCACGAGGCACAGTGAGCAGGGCCAGGTCAGTCAGGGAGGAGCCCTGGAGTAGGCCACATCTGGGGCATGGCCCTCTGGGGCAAAGCTGCCACCCCCAGAATGGCCCTCAAGCACCTCTTGGCCTGTACACTTCCCTGGGGTCACCCGCTGCCCACACTGCCAGGCCCTGCACACTCACAACTGCAGATGGAGCACAAGCAGCAGCACTTCCTCCCTCCTCCACAGAGGTTCTGCTTACTGCGAGGCCTCGGCCAAGCAGAGACCCCTCCAGGTCCAGGACTCTCCAAGGCCACGTGGGGTTTGGGTCCCCTGGAGGTTGTCTCCTCAGACCCTTTCTGAGATGAAACACCAGGTAATTTCCTGCTCATACCATTCCAGGGACTTCAGACCTCACTGAAGCTACCTACCTACTCAAAAGGTACCCTCATCCTGACACACCCCCACCCACCAGCATCACCCCAGTGCCTGATGAAAGCACAAGTTGATCTGCCACTGCAGTGGGCAGAGATAGCACACAGCAGGGCCACGCTGACCTCTGGAAATCGCCCCAGGGCTTTTCAGGGTAAAGAGGATCTCGCCGAGCTCTCAGCACATCACAGTTAAATAAAGTCTTTGAGAAGGTGAGAAGGGACCAGACACAGGCCCCACTCCTGAACGCCCAGTCCACCATGACACTCACTTTTCCTAGCACCCCTGGCTCCCTGACAAGTCAGACCAAGTGCCCACTTCCCCAATTCAGGCTGTGCCACATACTGACACTGTAGGAGGGGCCTGTGCAAGAAATAAATGGGCACATTTACTGTGACTCCAAAGATAAAACCACTCAGCACTTGGGAAGAGGAAACAAGTTAGGTTAGGAAAAAAATCAATTTAATCCATTTTTCTGTACTTTCAAGAAGGACCTTGGGGTAGAAAAGATATAGTAAGGCTGCTGCTGTCCCTCCTTCCTCTATGCCATTTTTCTCTCAGAATTTCCCCTTTAGTGGGAATCTGTGATAAAATGTGAGACTACCGCCTGCCATGTGGAGGTAACGACTGACACCGTCCTCACCCAGGGACCTGGAGCAGGCAGCAGGGCTGGGACTCTGGTGGGGGTTCGTCCACGAGGCCCACACACTCCTCCACAGGCCAGGGAGAAACCGGATACAGTGCAAAACAGCAAAGGAGACAGGGCACTGCCGAGAGAAAGGAATATGTCTCTCTCTCCAGGTGACGGAAGAAAAAGGGAGCGAGGTCACCAGCAATCAGGATTATTGCTTATGAGCAGACAGAACACAAACACCACAAAGACAAGAAACTTTCTCCCACTAGGAAGAGCTGGCCAGCCGACGCTTTGTTTAATGCTATCGATCCTATTCCCCAAAGGTCATATATTACAGGAGGAATTATTCTTAAGATATTTGCTGAGCCCGACCTGTTCTAATGATTTTCCTGCCACCATCGGGTGCAGGGGATGTTTGTTCATGGGCTGTTTAAGACCCCTGTATCCCCAGCCAACTCAGCCCCTGGAGACAGCGAGAGGGAGGGCTGGCAGGGCCAGACTCGGGGTACAGCTCGGTAAAGCCGCGTCCCGCTGCCTGAAACGAGGAGAGACAACAGCTGAGTGCTCTTCCCCAGGGACTGGTGGTTTTTAAGGGACCTGAGCCGCTCCCGGGGGGACTGACATGGAGCCCACCTCTGTAAAAAAGAACCTAAGCATCAAGGTCTTTACAGAGCCTTGTTCACTCCTGGTCCATAGCAAAATAGGAGCTGAGAGGTCCTCTCCCAGGCCAAGGTTTAAAGCAAGCGCATTTTAAAGCCACCTTGCCTCGAATAAAGCCTTTCTGCAGCAGGCAGGACAAAGGACAGATGGCCACTAAGAAGGGGTGCTGAGTCACAACTGGCGCCCGAGGCTGTGCTGTTTCCTTGAACTGTTTAAAACCCACAGATAGAGGTTAGGAGGGGCACGAAGGGGAAGGGTCGCTCTGTACACAAGCATCCACCTTCGTTCACACAGCCCTGTCCTAGGGTGACCCATCCCCAGCCAGTGAATTTGTTGCTTTTATTTTAAGAGACTTATTATGTTTCTTTCTGTGATCACTTAAAGTTTGGTAAATGATACAGTACAATTTATTATTTATACAGTATCCTTCGTGCTGAGCATCACAGAATGTTTAGCCACAGGAACGAAAGGGAAGAACAGAAAAGCCTGCCACATCTGCAAGATCTTTCCAGTGAGTGGGATATAGGCGGCCCCACCTGACGTCCCCACCCCACCTGGGGACATGAACCTTCAAATGATCCAAAGATGCACCTGTCAGAGCCAAGCACTGCTGCACAAGTCCCACAGCAGACCCAGAGAGTCTGGAACTGGGCCACGGATTGCTGCTGTACCCCATCAACGTAACATGCGGGGTCGCCCACACCCAGAGCCATGGCTTCAATGCAGCAAGCACATCTCTCAACTCTGGGGGGGTCTTCAGTTTTGTTGTTGTTGTGTTGTTTATTCTGAGAAGCAGGCCAGACTAATTTTACTGCTGTTGAAAATCATGCAAATATAGTTGAGAAAGAAGCATTTAATTCTTTATTGCTCTTGCACACAACACAAATAGCACCTCAAGAACCAGTGCGTCTAAGTGTTTTTAGTGTTATTCCACTATACAGTACATCACAATGTTAATTTTCCACATTACTTTATTCCTTCTCCAGACCATATTTTACAACAGAGAAAACAAACTGCTTGTAATTACACTGCATGCCAGGACAAATTAAGTAAACACGCATTTTTAATGCTTCGGGCTGTTAGGGTACAAAACAAAGAACTTCAGTTAAGGTCAATATTAGAGTTATGCAATTGCCCAGGGATACAAAAGACAAACCCTTGATTGAATGTGGGTAAAATGGAAATGGTTCCATTCAACGCCGCAGAGCTAGATTCTCGAAAGTAATGCATTACCAAGGAGGCCAGGACATGCTTCCTGTTTTATATTCATTTTCTTGGGGATTAATGCTAATGCCAATAATAAAAAATAATAACAAACTAACAGGAAAATCCATTGTGTCATTAGCAGGGACATAAGTCAACTACCAGCAAGTCTGCCATTTCCCACACCTGCCTCTTACACTTTATCCGAAAGAGGGTGTAAGATCAATAGGCCCAGCAGATATCAGTTGCATTATATTTTCTTTCTTATTTCTTCTCTGTGTAGTATTAGGTGACAACCATATCAGGTGTTCATAATGGAGAGAATACAGAACTCAAGAGGACACAGGGAGGCTGCCTAGTTTAACTAAGCCAACACGGGCAAAGCGGAAAAATATAAGCAGCCAGCAAGACTAAGACCAGGTCACCCACAAAAGCCTCCCAGATGGGGATGCGGGAGTCCTGGGCAGAGATGAGAACATGCAGTCCTTCAGGCTGCTGGCACTTGACAAGCACTCCCTCGGACTGACGGCCATCACTCCATCACTGACACCCCAGCGTCCCCCACTTCACTCAGTCCTGCCAAGGTACGCAGCTTAGCAGGAGTAATAATGCACTTCAGTTACTGCTTAGGAACTTCCAAAATATAATCCGCTAGCCAATCCTCTTTATTCCTGAGTTCTCTGTTTACAAATTCACCTACTTGCGATTTATTTGTAAACAAATGTAAAATGTATTTGTAGGGTTCTAGATGTAGGTCAGTGGTAGAGCCCTCACCTCACATGTTCAGCGCCCTGGATTCAATCCCCAGCACTGTTAAAACACATACATAAATGAAAGAGAATTTATCTGTAACCCCAAATCAATCCTGACTGCCCTTTTGTGGTCATTTGTGGACATGCACAGAGTGCATAATGGTGCAGCTGTCTGATAGTCTTTGCCAGCTCTTTGCCTGCTGGTCTGTTTCATCTCTCAGACCTTAAACAAGTGTCCTTTTCCGTCTGTTTGTGTAGTGCCACATTTTTTGTGTGTTTTTGGTTTTTTTATTCTAATCTTTATTGGTACATTATATATACACATCATCATTTCATTCAACATTGAGAGTTTGTATCAGTATATAACACAACTTGATTCTCATTTTTTCCAGTTCCCCCACCCACCCTACAACTCCCCACCCCCTACATACATAAGCTTTGTTTCCTTTTTTTTGTTTCTATCACATTCTTTTTTCCCTCGTTATTTACTCTTACATCCTATTTCCTTTTAAATATTTTGTTCTTTGAGTCAGTGGTGTTGCTGTTTAACCTGACCCCAAGTGCAGGCAGAGGTGTTATCTAGAGCTCCCAGCACAGGAAGCTGTGAGGTACCTCAGGAAGATGTGTATGTTGTAGACGCTTTGCTCAGGACTGTTGGCCGTGAGTTCAGTGTGTAGGATTCAGCCATGAACATCAAAAAGGTGTCTTAAGCTAAAACACTCAGCAAGCATGATTGGCTGCTGAAGGTGTATCAGCAGAGGCTGCAGGAATCTGATCTCAGATTTCTTCTGAGCGCAGTGGTTCAGTATTCCCTGAGTCAGTGTTCAGTGTGACCTGAAATGGCAGAACTACCATGAATAACAGTGAACTACAGCATTCACTGTGCACAAAGTTATAAAAATATGCATTTGTGTGTATTCATCCTTATAATCTACATTAGCTTGGGTTCTGTAAAGGAATACCTTACCTAATATAAAATAGAAAAATAGTTCTACAAAGGAATTTAGGAAATGGGCTTCTGGGATCAGAAGGAGAAGAGTTGCAATGGCCATCTGTAAATCAGAGGTAGAAGAATCCAACAGTCATCTTCACACTCAAGAAGGACCCAGTAGCAGTAGAAAGTTAAAGGTCAGGAAGTTCACTGTACAATTCATCTGTGAAAATCTGTGTCAAAAAGCTAGAGTCTGCACTGAAAAGCTGAAAGTTCTGGTTGAAGGAGACTAAAGAATCTGGAGACCAACATACAAGGCAATGACAAAGAACTAAATTCCTCTGAATAGAAATAAAAGAAGTTGTACTTCTTTCTTCTCCCCTTTTATCCATCTATGCTACAAGCCCATCAGTTGGTGCCACCCACATCCAGGGTGGATCTACCCTCAGTTTTCTGGCTTATAGATCAATCATCCACAAATACATCCCACACTTTACGAAATAACTAAACAGCCCTTGCTTATGTCAGAATCACAATCACAATTAGTAATCACATATCCTTATGCTACAGAATGACTATCAGGGCATGGATGAGCATTCCTTCAGAGATGAAGAAAGACATGAAGTAGGTGGGGTCCTTGACATCCAGCCCTGGACTTGGCCCCCTCCCGACTTGTCTCAATAGGAAAAAAGCATTGCAAAGAGTCCTGACTGTCTTCACAATTATACACACAGAGCACCTGAATTTCACAGATAGAAATCTGAAAGAAACTCAAAAGAATATTTCCACTTTGTCTTTATTATAGTTCATAAATGTATTCAAACACCCCGTGTTTCTCAGCTAACTTCTTAATGCCAGGATTTTCAGGTGTTTGTTAGTCCCTTAAATGGCAGTAAAAATCCTTTCTGGAAACCAATGTTCAGCACCACAGTTCTGGTCCCAACAGTCATCAGATAGATGGATGGCCTCTTCTCCATCTGACACACACTTGGTTCTTTAATTCCACAGCAAAAATTAAGGTGTCTCATCTTCAGTAATGAGGACAAATCTGGGCTGCACAGTGAGGAAGTGGTGTGAATGCCGTGTTTATTTTCTACCACTTAAATACTGGTCTTTCTCCTGCTTGAACATAGACCTAGATTTTAATCCCACCTTCTACAAGGAGGTATCTAACAGGGATTTGGAGCAAAAAAATTTAGACTGGGGAAAAAATCACACCCCTGGCCTCCTCTCAAATCTCCAAATGCTAATAGAAAGACCGTTCAAGAACAGAGTTTGGGAATTATCCACCCGAAAGAGCTGGATTCCATGCCAGAATGCGAGGCAGTTTGTCTTACTTAGCTCCAAATTCCCTGTACCAATCCCAGCTTCCCATCCTGAGGATGCAGGCACAAGAGTGGTCATATGAAAAGAATTTGCTCCAAATAACTTGTCAATAATCATGGCAGCCACCATGAACGTATCAACAGAAAGCTCCCTTCCAGGATTTCACTGTGTAGCCACTGAGTGCTGAAGAGGCTTCCAGAGGCCCCCAGAAGCCATCAAACTATGCATCTGAGCATCCTGAGTACTAGTAGTCTCCCAGGACCTGGAATATCATGGAAACACCAAGGATCGCAGACAGCTGCCTTCTACAGGAGCAGTGTGATTACTTACAGTAGCTATGCATTCGTGAGCTTGTTGATACAACTTTCTCCTCCTAAAACCCTGACTTCTATAAACATGGGTATGCATGTATCACAGTATGATAATATGGTGCTTTTAACTCTTTGGAGAAGATACTTACAAGAGGATTAGCTGGGTCAAGTAGAATTTGCAGTTTTAGTTCTTTGAGAAATCTCCCTACTCGCTTCCATACTGGTTGTACCAGCTTATATTCCCTCTAATAAAAGTTTGTTTTTTCCCACAGCCCTATAGCAACACAACTCATAATAGCTAAATCCTGGAAGTGACTATATGCCCATCAGCAGACAAGTGGATAGGGACAATGTGGTATGTATAAACAATGGGGTGCTACTCTGCCACAAAGAAAGATAAGCTTGAGTCATTTGTAGAAAAATAAATGCACCTTGAGACCATAATGCTAAGAGAAATAAACCAGATGCACAAATTTAAATATCACTTAAATAAGTAAAGAGCAAAATAAAAGATAGTAGGAAGCAAGGAGATAGATATTTCTCAAAGGAGAAGGGATGAAGGGATGATGGAGGAAGGAGAGGAGAAAAGGTGATGAAAAACAGGAAGTAAGATGTGCCATGTATTCCTGCCAGCTTCATAAAGGAATGTAGTCACTGCATATTGTACACATGGACAAATTTTTTTTAAAGAACCTCTTACTTCTAAAGGAAAATTTCAATTAGTTAAAGAGTTTTCCAAGGATTTTACTCGAAAGAAAGGCACCAAACAGACCCCTGATGCTTCAGAGAGCACAGCAGGGCCTCTGGAGATCACCCGACACAGCCATCTCACTCAGAGGAAGGCGATGCCCATGGGACACACCACAGCCCGTCCTCCACATTGCCAGGGGTCTCTTCTGAGATGTGGAAAGTACAGGCAGAGCTTGCACACATACCAACAGTAGCTTCTTATGGGCATTTAGACAAGACAGAGTTGCAGACTGTATGTATGGGACATTACCAATCAAAGTGCCACTCACAGAGAAAAAGTTCTCAGGTGCTGCCAACATCTTCCCTCACCAGCACCCATACAAGTCAGCAGAAATCTAATTGATTAAAAATGGTAAGCTCTTATTGCAGAGTTAAATCATGCAGGTGGTGATCTGCACAGAATACTAGTCAAATTTCAGAAGTAGGAGCAGAATCTACTGCACAGATACTCCACCTTCCTGCAGAACACATTATTCTCCCAACTGGGACATGCAAACATGTGACTGCTAGTGCTTGTGCAGTCCATTCCCCATCCTGATACCCCATGCCCTCTGAATGGCCCATCCCAGAGACTGTACAAGCCACTCCAACCACCCCTCTTGGCTGTGGCTGTGGAAACCTGCTAAGATGCACCCCGTAAATCTGCATGGGAATCCATCCCTGCTCTGCTAGACCCCAGAAAGGGGGCCTCAGTCCTTTCCTACCAACATATGCATTTCATCATGATGTTTCACATCTCGCTCTAAGATTATAAACCCCCTGATAACAGGCACCCACCAGATCTACCCTATATCCAGGGACAAGAGTGGACCTGACTCATAATGACAGTTCCACAAACTCTTAGGAAGGGATGAGGGCGCAGACTGACCAGATGATTAGGCACTCGCTGGAGTCTGTGGTCACAGCTGGAAACAAGACCCAGTGCGTGTCTCCAGTTATTAATTCAACCATATGAATTTGTGTGTGGAATACTGCTCTGCTAGATGTTTATGGGATTATAATGATAGTAATTTTTAAAAATAAATAAATAAAGAGGAGGGGAGAAAGGAAAAGAAAGAGGGAGGTCAATTTGTAATATTCATAACCTTAAAAATCTAGCAGCAAAGGACAGGGATGTAGCTCAACAGCACAGCAGCTGCCTTACAATAAATATTATATATTTGAGAGAAATCTAATAGCAGTAAATAATGTACATATTTTAAAATAAATATATTAATAATGAATAAAACTAATAGTAAATGTATATGAGAAAGTTCCATTACACACAAAACCTAAGCAAGAAACAGATAAACATTAGAATCACAATTCAATTTGCAAACCGATTCCATTTTTAAAAATAGTATTTACTACAAGTTATTTAAAAGATAAAAAGAAAGCTTTATAGTGAATGTGAAATGTAAAGCGGTGTTTGTTTACTGCAATTTGTTTACAACAGCTGCCATGAGAAGGTCAGATCTGCGGATCAGAGTGCAGTTCCTGAGCTGGTCTGACCCCCTCATGCTGCTTGGGGTGCAGGGAGCTTCAGCAGACTGAGGTAAGGCCACAGGAAGAGCTAACTGGGTGCCAGGAGCCACCTCGGGCAGCATCAAAACTCCACTTGCTAACTGCCCCAAATGACCATGATACGTGCGTTCCTTCCCTCCCAGCTCTTCTCCAGAGCTGATGTGCTCCAAGGGTCCACTCCGATACAGGCTGGCTGTTAAGCACTGCAAGGACACAGCAACATTTCACCAGACCCCAAAGGGAGGTTAAACAGTTAAGCAATTGAAGACCTCGTGAATCACACAACATCCAACCCTAGCAGAGGTACTGTGAGAGAAGGACTAAGACACAGTGGTAGGAATCATTTAGCTAGTGAGTGCTTCTGACGTCATCTTCTGGCTCCGCTCCTTTCCCAGCATGCAAATGGCCCTTGTGTGCACTCTTGTCTGATACTGGGCTGCTGGGGCCATGCTGGAGTAATGATGGGCCACCTGGCTTGGAAAGCCAACAGGAATACTCTGCCAAGCTACAGCACATCGGTTCGCCACCACTGGCCTAACAGAACCCGAATCTTGGCCAGGCCACCAGGTGAGTGGGGACAGTATTTACTAATGAAAGATCCATCTCTTACGTTGTACTCCAACCTGTTTTATCTTTCCCTACTTCATTTCTTTTTAAATGCTGATCCTATTCCTTCTATGGACTGGTGAAGGGGCAAGTGTGTCTTCCTATGGAATCCGGGTTCACGTTGCTACCTGAGGGGGTGAATAGTGCAGAGATCGATCGAGGGCTTCAGGAAAAAGAACTCAAACAAGTCCTCCAAACATTACCCTCCAGACATTGGACTTTTGGAAAGCATCCACCCACTTCGGATGGGGCCTTTCTCTCCAAATTATTTGCGTGTGTACTGAGTGAAACTTGTAGGTGCCTGGGAGGAGGAATGCAGCTTTCCAGGACCTGCCCTGAGGCAGAGGCAAGACTCAGGCTTTTGTCTCTAATGGCTGCACAGCTCACAGTCTTGACGGTGAGTGGCTGGTGCAGCCCTGCGAACCTCACTGTCCTATCTGCAGGACCAGGGCTGATATGTTACCAAAATACTAGCCACTTAGGATGTCTAAAGATCAGAACAGATACTGGCATAGTACCTAGATGTTTCTGGCCCTGAGCCAGCATGAGCAGATGCTGATGTTGTAGCTGTTGGTATCACTGTGGTTAATATTCTGGTGCTCGCCATTCTAAGTACAGGGCTACAATGAGACATGTGCAGCCTTCTTTGACTCCTGAATTGGTGTGGCAGCCACTCTGCCACTTTGCCTCACTTCTTAGGCTCTTACTCATTCTAGAACATCAGTACTAAAAAGTATGATTTTCCCAGCATGCACAGTATGCTGACTGTGCTCCACTATGCATGGAGGACTCGTCATGATTTCAACTGCTTATAGAATGTGTCCCTACACAAGTCTTGTTTCCTATGCATGCAAAGGAAAACATCTATCAAACACAAAGGTGTGGCTTTGGACTCGAAGTCTCATTCCATCCACTACTAGAAAGCTAATAACAATAATAAGTTTTCAAAGCCAAAGGCATGACATGGCTCAAATACTAGCTACTGAATGTATCCACAGAAAATAATGATCACCACTCCACTTAACAAATTTCTGGAATTGTCAACTTTCTTGTTAATTCACACAGCCAGTATTGACTTTTGTCATGTATTTGTGTCTCAAAGATATATGTCAGCTGATTCTTAAGAGTAAAAAGCACTAAAATTAAAAATCTAGAGGTATTTGATCTTAAGATGATCAATGACATAAAAATTTTAAAACACAGTATTTTATAACATTGTGAAATATCAGAGAGGACATGTTCCATTTAAAAAAAAAAAAAAGCACACATTCCAATGCTCCTAGAGGTACGCCTGTAAAAGTCTGATGAAAAGGACTCCCCAGGGGTCTCCTGCCCCATTGTGCTGGCATCTTGAGGACCCCTCTTTCTTTCCCCAGGACAAGTGATTTCTCACATCTGCAGCATGGTCCAGAGGACAGCCAACCATACCATCTCACCCAAGATGCCCAGTTCCCCTGCACGTGGGTGCTTCTGCTGCTACCACGGCCAAAGGACCTCTGAGACAAAGAATTCCATTTTTAAAAAATCTAGTTAACATGTCAAAGAGCAGTAAATGTGCAAATTGCTGTCATAAGGCTTCTTTTATTGCTCTTCCTTTCTCCCACATCCCCCACATCTTTCTGGCCTCCCTCTCCAACGGGGCTGCTCATCGGGAAGGAGAGCTGGCTATTTACAGTCTTCAGATGTTTACCTTCAGTAAAAGACACTTCAAAGGGCACTTGTGGGACTCTCCCCTTGCCCAGCAAACACTTAAAACCGATGGCTGTGATTGATGGGGCCTCTCCCCAGATTTAATAAATATGAGCCCCAGCCAGGTTCTCTTTTAGGGCAGCTGCTTTCCTAATGGGCTCGCAGCTCACGGGTGGCCTCGCCAGGCTCTGCCGAGAGTAAGAAGAACTTCCCTGACAATTCGGGGCTGTCTTTTTATTCCTTTCGAATCTCCCTTCTTAGAACATCAGACGGTTTGTTAATGTTTCCGCCTCGGATTCCACAATCTTGACTTAATCTTTCTGCAGAGGATGATTCCCATAAAGATTACTCTGTTCTTCTTTTAATATCAAGTTGCCAAATGAGTTTGACGAGCATCCTTAATTAAGTATAGAATGTAAATACATTTGCATGTTACCTCACCAGACACATTAAGGAGCAGGAGGGCGGGATGGCATCAGAGTCCCCCGGAGACCAGTGGTGCAATTCCCTCCCTTGCCAGAGGCCACAGACTGGGCAGGGGGTGGCTAACATCCAGCCTTTCCCATCTCCCCGGTGCTTGGGAAGCAGCACATTTGGGAATTCACGGGCACAAATGGCACCATTGCTCAGCACTCGTGATAGCAAGGACATTACACCCCTGATCCCACCATTCCTGGTCCTTTTAAGATGTTACTTAATTTTCATCATCTTTCAAAGGCAAAGGGACAGAGGTACAGTGAATGGAGGATGCTGGCCAAGATCACTGAGATGTTGACCTGTTTCTAAACTCCAAAATACATGCTTTTTGTGTATAAAACTCTTGCCTTTCCAGATGTAACAGTTTTTTATCTTTTCTTTTTTATTTTTCCCAATACATGTTTACAGTATATATGGTCTCTTCCTCCGGGGGAGTCAGAGCATTTGCACCACCCATCTCAGTGCTTTTTCACACCCCCTCTCCCCCATGCTCTCAGTCCATCAGAAGGAAGTTTTGTCTCTGATCAAAGCAAGGCCTAGAAATACTCCTTTCACCACCAAGCCCAGGGTTCCTGGATCCAAGATTTATTTATCATTTGAAGGAAAATGGATGCACCTTGAGATCATAAAGTTAAGTCACATAAATCCGACACACAAGCTTCAATATCACATGGCTTCTCTCATGAGAAACTCAGAATGTAAGCAAAAAGCAAAATAAAAGATTATAGGACATAGAGAGATGGACATGGGAAGGGGATCAAGAGGCAGAAGGAGGGGCGGGGGAGAGGAGGGAACGGGTGTACATGCGCCAATGTCGCACAAGGAATGTATTTATTATGTAATGTAAATATGTACTAATAAAAACTTAAAACTGGAAAAAAAAGAAAAAGCCAGGCTCTACATTGCCAAAATGTATATAAAATGTTTTCAACAGTCTATAACCTTAAAAATTGTATCAAAGCTGGGTTTGGTCATGCATACTTATGATCCCAGGTCTCTGAGAGGCAGGAGGATCACAAATTCAAGCCCAGCCTAGGCAGTTTAGTGAGATCTTGTTACAAAATTTAAAATTTTTCCAAAGGTTAGAGATTCAACTCAGTAGGAGGACTCTGAGTTTGCTGCCCAGTGTCCCTACTGAAGGAAAGAGGAAGGAAGGAAGGAAGGAAAGAAGAGAGAAAGAAAACAGAGAGAGCCAGAACTATCAGACACCAAGGACCAAGGACCACAGTAGGTGGGGCCACAGCAGACCACGAGGAATCCCGCCAGCTGGACTCACAGATACCTCTTCACCAACAGACAACAGAAAATTTCCTCAGAAGACAAAGGGACGCTGGTGTTCCTTCTACCACTTCATTCTTAGTTACCTAGAAATAGACTAAAAAAGAGAAGCTGCCCCTTGATCTACCGAGGGCTTCTGATCACCTCAAATTTGGGGAGTCCTGGCCCTCCCTCCAGAGTGAAATCCCTAGGTTTCTCCTCAGGCCTTTCAGCCACTTTAAGCATTGGCAAATCTGAGTTTGAGGCAGAAACCACACAGGACTGAGATCTCTGGAAGGCCTAATGCCCATGTCCTTGTCAAAGGACCACCTTTGAAAGGGCAGTGAGCACTCCGAGAGACGTCACTGTCTCATGGCCCTGGAAACTGAGGCCTGTCCAAAACAGCCTGGCAGGCGGTGGTTCCACACACCACATGACACCATGCTTTTCTGGCATTAAGTCACTTGGTCTCCGTGACACTAGGCAAAGTGAACCCCGACTGTCCTCATCCTGCACAGGGTAAAGTGAAGGCACAAGTGGGAAACTAAGGTCCTGTCTCATGGCAAGGCCCGGATTTGAGCCCAGAGATCTGGTTCCCAAATTGGTCTCACCACCCGATGCACTTGTGAGAATAACTGCCCTGCCTCTGAGCGTCTGAGCCACCTGGGAATGGTCCAGGGCCTCTGCATTCAGGGGAGGAGCAGGCAGTCTCAGCAAGAGAAGCACCTGCCACCTGGCTGCCTGGACCATCAGTCACAGTGTCACTTAGCTCATGAAAGATGCCAGAGAGCATGATCCCAGTGCGGACGTTCGTGGTATCCTGCTCCTCGCTTTGTGTAGACTTTGATCCTGTTTTCCATGTGCCTGTTTTGTCCACTCTTGACACAGCTTTGCAATGAGACCTTACACTTCGGGCTGCTGGTTGGAGACATCTGTCCTCAGGCCATTGCAGCCCTGTAGCGAGCCTTCATCTGCACGTGTTCCTGCCCCTTGCCTGAGCCCCCAGTGTTGCTGCACCATGTCCACATCGGCTTCTGGAGGGAGGCCCAGGCATTCACCCCGTGTGTCCTCACCTGCTGGGGGACAGCGCCCATGTGCACACACTGTGCCTGACTCAGAAGCTGACATGATTCTCCCGAATTTGTCATGTTGTCACTGGTGCCTGCTGTGCCTGCTGCTGACACGGGGACAGAAATAAGACATCAGTTCCTTATTAACTCAAAATTTTAGATGACCTCTGCTAGTCACATATTTAACTGATAAAGTCTTAAAAGAGATAAGTTAAGTTTTTACACAAGAATAAAATAAAAGTACTTCACCAAGAGTTGTGGAGTTGTTTGTTTGTTTGCTTGCTTGCTTAAGGTACTAGGGATTGAATCTAGAGCCCTGGCACTGAACTAAATCCCTAGCTCTTTTTTAATTTTTATTTTTGAGATGAGGTTTTTTTTCTTAAAAGTCACCAAATTTCCCAGGCTGGGATGGAACCTTCGATCTTAACTGATTTATCCCAACCCCTGCCCCAGGGGTTCAGAATTATAGGCATGAGCCACAACATCCAGCTTCAAAGAAAGGTTTTAAGTAAAAGGTATTGTGAAATAGTAAGAAATATTCTAAGGAAAAAGGGAAGTTGGGGTAAGTAAAGAAAGGAAAGAAAATTTGATGGTTAAAAAAAAAAAGGAAACAAAGCTTATCTATATAGGGGTGGGGGTTGGGGACAGGGATTTGGGAAAAAATGAGAGGTCATTTCATGTACCAGTACAAATTCTCAATGTTGATTGTGATCATAACGTATATAAAATATACCAAAATCAATTTTAAAAATAAAAAGAGTTATAACAACCAGTTGAGCATAATGGCATATGCCCACAATCCAGCACTCTAGAAGGCTGAGGCAGGAAGAGGCAACTTAGCAAGAACTTGCCTCAAAAGTGTAAAATAAAAAAGGGCTAGGGTGTATCTCAGTATGAGGGCCCATGGTTCAATCCCCAGTAATTCACATGCAAAAAAATCTTAGTGGGAAAGAGAACCATAGAATAACCAGATCTTGGATGTATAACGCCAGGGCTGCCTTACGGAAGCCCACATAACAACTGCTGAGCTCAGTAATGACCTATGTGGATACTGACACCTCAGAGATATGCATAACTGTACTCTATGGCAATCTCACTTTGAAAACTGAAAACTTAAGCAAAGAAGTTAAAATAAGCCAGAACTTATCACAATTTGAGTTCACTGGGAAAAGTTGGAACTTTCACAGGGCCAAAGGCAATTAGTGGACAAAAAGTACCAGGCATGATGTGGACATATACATTGTTACACATCTTGCATTTTTAGCTGTATTTACTGAACCAAAAATTATACCATAATAGCTAAATGACAAGGTAACTGTCAGAAAGATCAAGTTCTAACTGAAATCTAAAAACAATGAAAAAAAAAACCAGAACCGTACTTAGCACATTTTTAGTGGAATGAGGGACGTACAGTCAGGGAAGAGTCTCCAGGGAAGAGTCTCCCTCAGGTCCCAGGACAGCTCCACCTGCAGCCCTGGACCCACCCTAAAGGGAGGAATCCTTCCACCAATGGTGACCAGGTCACTCTGACAGCTTGTGTCCTTTGGTCAAAGGCCAATTGAGACAGGGCTGAGGCTCTGGGGAGATTCCAGCCATTGAGCAGGTGGAAGGAAGTCCCACCAGCATCTGACCTTGGGTGTCCTATCCAACTGCAAACCAATGGCTCATCTTTATTTTCAAACCATTTCCTAAGAAGCTGCGTCTGGAGCTCACCACAGCCACCACGACCGCATCCGTGCAAACCTGAGAGGTTTCTCTGGTGATATTTGTACCATATGTGCTTTTTTCCTAGTAATTCGTGGTGTTTCCCCTACTGACCTTGCGTGGAAGGCAGAGGAGCAGTGAACAGGGTGGCTGGGGGAGCCGTGAGAAGCTCTGATTGTCCTTCTTGGGGGCAGGTCTCTTCCTCCTTGGAATATCCAAAGCCAGAGCTTCTTGTCATGAGCATCTCCTGTCACCCAGGGATGTGGAGAAGAAGAAGATCACTGGGGCCCATAGGAGCTGGAGATTTCTCCTGGAAACTCAGGGAATAGAAGTTGGTGCCCAGCTCGGGAGAGGAGTGAGACGATGCCTGGTGGAGGGCCCTCAGGGGCCCTCAGAATGCGCTCCACCACCCTGCTCCAAGCAAACTGATCTTTCTGGATAGAATTCCCCTCCCCTGTGCTCCACAGAGCCGTGACCTGGGGCCCCTGTCCAGTCAGGGGAGGTGCGGGAGGTGGTGAGCACAGGGGCTTGCTGCTGTCCCTGTTTGCAGGCAGCAGCAGCAAACATCTTAGCAAGTCTTGTCTGATTTGTGTCCCACACTCAGCCAGCCTGGACCACGGAGGAGGCCCCAGTGTTTCTGCAGGAGGCACACAGGAGGGAGGGCTTAGGTTTTCCCTGCCTCCCGTGCTCTGCTGAAAACACCCACACCTGGTATGTCAGAAGAATTCAGCAAAATGCTCCTAAGAAGCCCCCAGAGTGCACACAGCATGAAGGTGCTCAGTGAGTGGCGAGATGTAGTGGGAGAAGTCTTCCTGTGTGGCTATTACTGCATCTGGTTCAATGCCTACAACGTGGCAATGCCAACTGAGGCCCATTCCTAAAGCTTTTGGATTCTGCTCCCTACCGGCTCAGGATTAGCAGCCTCCAGGCCAGGGGCTACTCAGGACACTGGGTCATTTATGTGTAAGTCCTACACTAAAAGAAACCATATGTGGGTCAGGGATGTAGCTCAGTGGTTCCAGCCCCTGCTTTGCAGGCGCCAGTTCAGCCCTCAGTAACCACATACAACAATGCGGGGTGTGGAAATTCACACCCACCAGCAATCAGAACCACATACCACAGTGCCAGTCCTGGTGACTCACACTTGTAATCCCAATCTCAGCACTCAGGAGGCAGAGGTAGTAGAACTGCTGTGAGTTTGAGACTTGCCTGTGCTACACAGTGAGCTCAGGGCCAACCTGAACTACAAAGCAAGACCCTGTCTCAGAAAGGAAAAGAAGGAAGGAAGGAGGGAAGGAAGGAAGGAAGGAAGGAAAGAGAGAGAAAGAAAAAGAAAGACAGCAAGCAAGAAAGCATTTGTTCCCACTCAGGTTTGAGACCAGCACAGGAAAATGGCACCCTGTGGTTTTACCTGAGCTCACCCGTGGGCAGGGAGGTGTAGTGGTGATACTAATGTAGTGCCCTGGTTCTGATTCCTTGCTTGGCCAGCACTTTCTCATTTGCAACAGACCTGTGGCAGGTGCCATTTCTGTCATGTGCCCCCCCAACCCCGCACCCCAACCTGGGGCCCAGGCTCCAGCTGCCATGGACCAGACACTGGTTGTATCTGTCCCATCTTCACAAACACTTTAGTCAGGCAATATTTAACCCAGTCCCGATCTGGACGTGCCCCCCTCTGTGTGCTCTCCTTCCCTTTGTGTGCAGACAGTCTGACATCCTAGATCCTCCTCTGAGGACGTGTTTCCTATTTCAGTCCCCGGCCCTCTTAATCTTCTCTTTTTCACTGAAACGTGATACTGTACTGTTTTGAAAAAGGCACTTATAATCTTACTCCTGGTCTTTTGTGGCTTTTTCAGTAAGGATATAATAACCATCCATGACTGAGATGCGGAGGACGATCAGATACCAGGCCTGATCTTGTGGAATCTGTGGGATTTTTCATTTCTAGGAACAAGAAACAGTCATCCTCTTTTGGCAGCAAAAACCTTCCCCAGCACTCCAGAGACTCACGCTTCCCCCGGCCCAGAGAGGAGGCTAGACACGGTGTGAGTCTGACTCAAGGCCAAGTGCAGCCCAGCATCCACAAGGCCTCTGTGCAGAAGCCCTCGCCATTGTCCCTGAATGGTGAGATTAAAAGGGAAGACCTCTCATGCTGGGAAGTCCATAGAAAAATGCTTACTGCAAGAACCTGCGGGGCTCAGCAGGCAGGCTGAGAAATTCACGTGAAATTGTAGACTTTAGAAGCAGCAGGCCAGTGGAGCTAAAGTGGGGGCTACACTGGGAAAGTAACTCCAGGCAGCATCTAGAGTGATGGCACGGGCAGCCCTTTCAGTTAAAGGAAAAGTGCTGCCTGGGTTGCTCACGGTGAGACACGGCCAAGTCCCAGTGCCTCCCTGCACAGAGCTGAGGAAGTGCAAACTCTTTCCCAGCTGGGCCATTCACCTGGGCTGCGGGAACTCGGGGCAAATCAGTGGTTGTGTGTAGTCATCAGCTCTCAGCCCCGCCGACCTTCGTGTGTATGCACCGACGTGTTCCCCGACAAAACAAGTCGGATGTCGCCGTAGTTCACACCTGAAATCGCCCTGATTCTCTTCCTCCCCATCTGCCCCCAGGAAAGCTTCAGGCTGCGGGGCAGGCTTTGCTGGAAGCCTTCCACTTAGGAAAGCAGATCTCCATGTTTGGTGCAAGAGGCAGGCAAAGCCAAGTTAGGGCTCCTTTGGCATCCACAGTCTGCAGCCGGACAGTGTGCTGTTCGGGATGCGGACTGGTTCCCTGTCTTTCTATGCAGGAAAGGGAGACCCCACTGACCCCCAAGGCAGACCAGCAGGACCTCCTTCCCGAGCCAGACGTGGAAATGGATGTCCACAGGCGCGCACAAAATTCCATCCCTTTCCATCACAGTGAACCCTGGCCTACTTCAGCAAGGCTACCTCTCATTCATAAATCTATTAGAGTGAAAATGCAAGAAATGTAAAATTCAAAGGCCCAATTGTGGCTACGAGGTAATTATCAGCTTCCTGATTATAACTGTTTCTTACCTATAATCCCGGTTCCCACAGTCATTAGTGTCGCTATTAGCATCATCGCTGGAGTCTCCCATTAAGCAGCAGCGCGTTTCCATCCTGTGAAGGAGCAATTAGCTGGGCTGCCTCCCTTCTATGTCCACTCAGCCACAAACGAGCCCAAGAAGGAACCGACGTCTTAACGCTATTTGCAAAAAAAGAAGAAAAGAGTATGAAAATTGTGTATGAAAATGTGGCTGGGGTAGGTAGGGAGCTGAGTCTACACACCGTACATTTAGATAAATGATTAGAGATCATACTTTTTTTAAAGAAATTATTTCCTTCAAACTATTTTATTAAAGCTTATTCTGTTTTAAAAACACTTCTCTTGGGTTCCCACTCTCTCTGAAGTCCTATTTTTCTCCTCAGGTGTTGTGTGGAGTAGTGTCCTGTCTGCTCTGGTTTGGAGATTATCCCCTTCATGGAAATTCCAGCCAGTTTCAGCACCTCGGATCCCTACCCTGCTGCAGACATGTGGATGAGCTCGTCAGAAGACCCCGCAGAGACCCTCCACAGACCCCACTTCCTCCGTCCCTCGCGGCCCTCCCGCCCTGTACCCTGTCCTCCGCAGCTGATGACAATTAAATCTATGGGTGGACAGAATCCGCCTCGCACTGCTCTGCTGTAATTATAACTTTGCTACTGGCTTCCAGCTCTGACAGGCTCCATCTTGTCTGTGCCTTGACACCATGGCATTTATTTACAATCTCAGTAGCATCTCAAAGAGGGTGGATCCCACCCATGCCAGGGACCAGTGATAGATATATGACAGGATGTTAGTAAAGGGTGAATAGTGAGAGGCAGGGCCTGGAAGAGCAGACAATTATGTAAATTTCTCAGGAAACTGTCCTTGCAGCAAGCATGCGTCTAAGGCTAGCACCGAGGAGACAGATGAGGACATGAGAAAGTGTCACCGCAGCTGCCACAGTGCCTGAGACCCAACGGAGCCCTCACAGAGCAGCTGCCAAACATGTCATCACCACCATCACCAAATGCTCACCAGCTCATGCAAGTCAACAGGGTCCCTGCAACCTCTTCACCACAGACCTGGATTACCACAACCTGCAGGAACAAACGCAGAGCCCTAACTGCAGGCTTTGGCTCACTCTTCCACCCTCAGCCAGTTGCTCCCTCTTCTTCTTCTCCGAAGTTCTCCCTGCTCACTGATTGTGGTGCTGGCCTGTGGTCTTTGCACAAGTTCACCTACCAAAGCAACTCACTAAGGACCTGGCACACGGGAAAATGTTAAAAGACACTATCCAGGGCCGAAGATTTAGTTCAGTGGTTTCAGCACCTGCCTTGCAAGTGCAAGGGCCCAGATTCTATCTCTGTAACCACATACAACAATGGTGGATGTGAGGTACCACACACCACAGTGCCGGGTGTGGTGGCTACACCTGTAATTCCAGCACTTGGGAGTCAGAGACAGGAGGATTTCTCAGTTTGAGGATCACCTTGGCTACATAGTGAGCTCAGGGCCAGCCTGAACTACAAAGCTAGACCCTGTCTCAAAAAAAAAAAAAAAAAAAAAAAGACATTATCAATTTATGAAGAAATGGCCACAGTACAAGTCCTTAGCACATGGCAGGCCCAGAGGAGATAAGAATAGAAGCAAGAGGACGTGTGATTTCCACTCTTTCCACTCAGGAACCATGAGCCAAGCAAGCATTGTTCGGCGCTAAGGTCCAAAGCATACGATACTGCAAACAGAGCCCCTGGGACTGACCTGAGGCTGAATGCCAGCTGCTTGAAGGATGACTGTCCCAATCAGATTGTGGCTAGACATGCATCTTAATGTCCCATCTCAAAGAAGTTGGTATTTCCACTTTGAAAATCTCATACAGGGGCTGAGGTTAGCTCAGTGGTTCTGGCTTCTGCCGTAAAAGTGCAAGGCACTCACTTCAATCTCTGGAACCAAAAAAAAAAAAAATTTAAAATTAACATCACATATTAGGTCCATGAGATTTAATATATAGATTAAATAGATATCCTAACACTGAATGCATACATTGCTAATATATTTACAGCAATTACATATGTATATTTGGAGAGTCGTTAGAGAACTTAGTCCTTTGGGGAAATTTGTTTCTAGCCACATACAGCGAGGTTGGCTTTTCCATCTGTGGCATGGGCAGTGCAACATTGACCTAAGTGACACACACGCCACAGTGGTCCTGCGTAGTTCAGGGAAGATTGCCCTCTTCCAAGCAAGAAATGCCCTCGATTTCAAAGTCATTGCACATTAGTATTGCCTTCAGGAAAACGTGAGCTTCAAGGGGCGGGGGGAGGCAGTTTCACACAGAAAAGAGTCGGGGGCACCGGGAACATGAGAGAAACCACTTCCTGTCTGCAGGAGGCTCCAGCACAGAACCGCTGAACCCTGTGGCAGGAGAAACAGTCACCAAACGTGAACCGCTAACCAGCAACACTGCTCCCACTGGAGAAATGCATGAGGAATTCAAATATAAACACAGAAAAGTACTCTCAGGAAACACACCCCTTTCCCCAAGGTCAGTGTTGCCCAGTGTTTGCTTCCTTCCTTGTGCCCTACTGTGTTCCAACAGGTGGAGCCTCTACCTTCAATCAGAAGGAAACGAAACCACCACGGCTGCCGATGCCTTTGTGTGTGGAGGCTGCTCCTCTGCGCTGCAGGCCCAGCCCCTTCCCTTTCTCACTCATCTCCAGTTGGAATGAAATTGCCAGGATTCCCGTATCCCTGCTTTCTCACTGCGACTCTTTTGCTGAAAAAAAACCAGAGAACTGTATCCCTGTCTCTGAACTCCAAAGAGCATGGCCCAGCACGTGACAGTGACAGCCTTCACAGGTGCTCCTCCCAGTAGCAGAGGCTCCAGGTATAGCTAGGGAGGAGGAGAGGGCCTGGGGAGAGAAGCAGTGAAGAGGTCTGAGGTGTGGACAGAGCAGAGGGAATGGGCCTTACACCGCGCAGGTCCAGCCTTCGCCCGGCACGCAGTCATCTGGATAAACCACCTGTCTGCAGTTCCTGCCAGTCCAGCCCTTCCTGCCAGTTCCCAGCTAACCAGACAGGAGACCGAGAATCTGGAGACTCATCTTCTCCAAGCAACCACTCCACCCAACATACGGCCAGCTGGGCTTGCTGGACAAATACTTGGCAAGGGACTCCGGACACAGGAAATGGAAGGAAGTAGGAAGTCAGGGCTGGTGCTAAGGCTGCAATGTGTGAAATCCTTCTCAGGTGTGAAACTGATTAAGGATGAGCCCTATCTGATTGGTTGCAGGGAAGCAGTACAGATTTTCCAATGGCACAGTTACATATACATATATATACATATATACATATATATATGTATATATACGTATATATACATATATATATACGTATATATATATATATATATATATATGGGGGGTGAATGCTAATTGCTGTCTAGACACTTAGTTACTGCAGTGAGTGTCGGGTGCTCCCTCGACCCCTCACATACGTCACACGGGGTGGCCTGACCTGCCTATTTCAGGCAGGGGTGGGTCTGGCTGTACCTCCTCGAATCTACCTGCCCTGCAAAGTGCAATGCCATTGACTAGAATCTTGACCAGACTCTACCCAGCAGGATGTGGCTTCCTCCCAGCTCTTGAGCTTTCTTCTCCATCACATTCTTATAATAATTTTCAACTTTCTGTAAAAGTTTTAAAACTATGTAAAAAATCAATTGCTTTTTAAAATGCTTCTTTGGAATCTGAGGCACAGGATGGTTTGAATTCACAGAAAAGGGCAGCAAACCACCCCCACAGACCTGGTGAGCTGGGGGCACGGTGGTCCCCACTCAGTGTCACCCCGGCCCCCTTCATCCAGCTGGTCACAGGACGGGCCTGCCAAGCTCACAAGAACCACGTTAGCATCCTGCGATCGGAGCTGAAAGCTCAAACTGTTCTGAGCACACCCTTTCTTCTGAGGAGTGGAAGGGGCCAGAGGGAAGACCAGAAAGGTGAGCGAGATGGGAGGCCTTCTGCAGAGGAGGCAGACGGCACTGAGCCCCAGGGCACAGCGGCACTCTCCTCTACAATGTCCATTTGGGGCCACCAGCTGCCATTCCTGACCGATCAGGAGCTGCACATGCGAGGCCAAACACATGGCAAGGAGTGTCCTCCCCAAGCCAAGTGATGCCACTGGAAGGCTCCGCCCTGTGCTGTCAGTGGCCCAGGACAGCCTCGCTCCAACACTCAGCTCCGAGCTCCAAGAAGAACGCAGCCCAGAAGAACGCTGAAGCTCAGCAGTCCCTTCCCACCTCGCCTCCCACACCCCACCTCCACCCCACCCGAACAGTCCCCCAAAGCCTTGGTGTGTAGCTTGTCCTCATCACGAAGAGGGGGACTTGGGCATCTTCTCAGGACACCAAGGCAGCTGTTACAGTGAAGGGAGCCACCATTTACATCACTTTTACACCCATGGTCTTGAGGAAGCTTGAAGTCTATGTCTGTTACTACAAGAATCAGCAAAGCACCCTGTGACAAAGGTTGCTATCCAGGTTGGCTGTAAAGATCTCACCAGAAACTGCTATTCCAGTGCCTTCTCAGAATGATCACAACTGAATAGACCTAAGTTCTGTCTGTACAGTTGTTTTCTGAATGGTCTCAAAGACTGCTAAAGCCTCTGATGCCCCTGGAAGCAAGAACAAAGGGAACCTCAGGGCTCCTTAGAGGACATCAAAGACATGGCATGGAGACATCAGTGTGCTTCTCCTCAACTCTATTTCCAGCACTTCCCCAGGAATCAGGAACTGAGGCCCCTTGTGGCTTTAACCAAATCTGTTCTTGCCTCTCTTCAAAATAGGAAAAATAAAAAAACTGTGGGTTTTTTATCTCAAGCACAAAAGTTCCAAATCCAGGGGCCAGGGAGTTAGCTCAGTGGTTCTGGTGCCTGTCTTACAAGCGCAAGGGCTCGGGTCCCATCCCCAGTAAACACATACCATACTGGGCATGGAGACTCACGCCCAGCAACAACCAGTACCACATACCACAGTGCCGGGCGTGGTGGATCCCGCCTGTAATCTCAGCACTCAGGAGGCAGAGGCAGGAGGGTTGCTGTGATGTGAGTTTGAGGCTGAGCTGAGGGCCGGCCTGAACCACAAAGCAAGACCCTGTCTCAAAAAAAAAAAAAAAGTTCCAAATCCAGTTCTGTATTCTGCTAGTTAAACAATGACATCTTTTCATCTGTGTCAGTAACCACATGTATCCAACAAGAGAACAAGGGGCTGGGGTGACTCTGGGGCTGTGGGGGTTTTTTCCTGCTTCACAGATGAGTCCATCAGAAAGGCTGGGGGCCACTGTGTTAGCGGGAAGTGTCAGATGTAAGGGACATAGTATTCCTCTCCTTCTCAACAAAACAAAGGAAGTTACCTTCCTTGTGCAGAGTCTTTTCTTATCTCATCATTTTGTTGAATTGTTGATCATAAATTTAGGTTCATGTGCACAGTTTAACATTCTCAGTATATTGCCAGAGTTTCCCAGAGCTACGTAACTGTTTTAGTTACTTTTTTAGATACTGAGACAAAATACTCAGCATCCAAAATTAGAAGGAGAAAGGTTTATCTGGTTCACAGTTTGTAGAGGTTTCAGGCCATACTTGGCTGGCTCCAAGGCAGGGTAGGCTGACAGAGGTGCATCGTACAAGAAAAATAGTCCACAGCAAACAGGCAGGTGAGAGCACAACCCTCTTATGATCCCTTATGTTGTACGCAGGCTAGGTGTTCCAGGGTAGGTGGATGCAGCACTCATATCCTTAATCTTAGCCAGAATTATGCCAAACAATCAAGAAACTGATTTGATAATCACACAGGATTGATAACAGCACACATTCTAGATCCAGTCCCCTCTAAAAACTCCTTATGACTGATGAGACTCTGGGACATCTAGACACGAGCCGTAACAGCAGAAATCACTGCATCCTAAGTTTAGAACATTTTGATCTCTCCAATTAGCACCATCCACCTCCGTGGAAAACAGCTGAATTACACTCAGCTGAGCACTTAAGCACTAAGTTCTGGATATTTCATGTAAATGGCAAAATGTATCATATCTGGTCCTTGTGTCCAGCTAATCTTCTCCCAAAAGTGTGTGCTTATGGTTCCTCCATACTGGGTGTGCACACACTTATAGTCCTACATATTGGCACGTAGTCGTAGTCCCAGCTATCTGGAAGGCTGAGGTAAGAGGATGTGGGCAACTTAGCAAGATCCTGTCTCCAAATAAAAATTTTAGGACTGAGGATGTATCTCAGCACTCCATGCACACACCCATTCCTGTACTCACACACACGGCTCCTCTGTGTGGCACCGCACATCAATGCTCCGCTGTGTAGACATATCACATATTGTTTTCTCATTCTTCAGCCTTCTCTCCACTTTCAGACTGTGAATAAACAAGTACAAACACTCATGTATAACTTTCGGCATGAATTTTTATTTTCTTTCCTCTTGGCATGTGCTGGGAGTGGAATTAGAGGGTTGCAGGATAATTCCCTATTTAACATTTAGAGAAACATGTGCTGACTCTTATACCTGCTGAACTTCAGAACTTCTAGGAAATCTTTCTTTTTCTGCTCACTTCTTCCCATTCATTCACAATTGCGTGCGCGCTCTCTCTCTCTCTCTCCCTCTCTCATTATCTGGAGAGCAAAGCAACCACCTGCAACGTTTATCTACTTTGCACATTAAAAAGCTACAGCAACACAAATTATTCCCTGCACAACGTTTCCAAATGGAAAGGAGCACAAGTCTCAATTAACCCGCGTTAGCACAAGTGCAGTCACAATGGCCAGGACAACGGGTGTTGTGTTACTTCCTAATCCACCAAGGGTCCCAAGAATGGGCCCCAATCTGAAATGACCTAAGAGCCACTTGTCCCAAAGGCTAACTTGAAGCGTCTCAATGACATGAAGGGCTTTTTATCTTGGTGCTTTGTTCGTTCCTTTTGTGTATAATCTGTTCATAACAAGGTACCTGCTTTGGCTAATTCTTTTCTTCTGAAACAAGCAATGGAAAGAATTGATGTTGTACAATTCTTGTTTGCAGGCCAAGAAGAAAAATTATTTTTCAACAAGCAAAAGAAGAAAAGAAAAGTGGTAGCTCCACCTCCCTCTCCCATTACCATTTATAAAAACTAATGGCTTAAGTCTGAGAGCACAGTGATTTTTAAATATGTCTTTGCACCCACAGCTTTGCAGAAACAGGTCCCTCATTTTGAAAGAACAGGGCCGAGCTCCAGAGTCCTTGCCAAATCCTCTTGGCGATGTAGCCAGGTGGCAGATACCAGGGTCCTGAGCCGTGGCTGCCACCCAGGTGAGATGCTGCCTGGGCTCCAAGGGTAAGGACGTTTAGCCAGGCCTGGGAAGTGCCTACATAAAGTTATACACTAATGCTGTGAGGTTCTGCTCAGAGCCCAAGGTGGCAAAGAGCCTCACGCTGAAAATGCCCAGAAATGCCCACCCTGAGTGGCTTCCTGAAAGCCAGTTCTTGCCCTCAGGGCTGTGGTGCCTGAAAGGCAGGTCCTGGCTCCGTGGTAGCCTGAGCTGTCCTCTGTGCTGTCCACAGCACTGCACAGCCCTCGGTCCTCACTGATCTTGTAACCTCTAGGCCTTCAGGCTGTTCTATGGGGAAGAAAAGAGATCCGACAGGGGCCATCAGTACAGCACCTTCCCAGGTCCCCACTGAGGAGCGGATGCCAGCACCCCGCCATCCGCTCATTCAGCAGCCATTCCTGGGGCCTGCCCTTTATGGGCCAGTGACTGTGTTCAGGCAAGAGCCTCAAGAACAGAAGCTCAGAAGTGCAGAGCTTCATGTTGGTGAGCGTCATCTAAACCTTCTCCGCAGCCTAACCCAACAACTCCGTGAACCATCACGACACGCTCAGCGCGTGTTCGCGGAGCAGCTCCTGCGTCCCAGACTTTCTACACCGCACCTCGATTCACTCCGCTAAAGGACTGGTCGGAGTCATGGTTACTGATCAAGTGGGAAAATCCTGAGATTCTGCTGCGTTCCTGGCACCGGAGATGCAGTAACAGACAAGAGGGCCGGCTGCAGGAAGCTCAGGAGCAGCCAGCAGGGCCGCCATTGGCTCCCTACTGGAAGACAGGGCCAGCAGAACCGTCTGCGTGACCAACTGGTGACAGTGTGAGCTGAGCAGGAGTCGCCCCTGCCCTCACACTCCCCGCCCCAACCCCACCCTGGCACCTGCCTCACTCCCTCCAGAATGCCCGCGGAGAGAGGCCAGCTGCCTGGCTCTGCCCTGAGTTAGGCTGATTGTTGCATTCCTATTTCATATGTGTGTTTGTATGTGTGCCATGTCCGTATTTGTGTCAATATGTGTGTAGAAAAGTGAGTTTATGCTGTGTCACGTGTGGGGCATATGATTTGTGTACAGAAGAGTGTGAGTGAAGCATGTGAGTGCATGTGTTGTGCACACATGTGTTATCATACATGTACACATTACTAGGGGGATTTTATTCTATGTTCATGTGTGTGAAAGTTATGCATGTGTGTACATGTGCATGGGTATGAATGTATACAGGTATGTTGTATGTGAGCAGTGCATTGCACAAGATACATGTGTGAGACTTTAGGGAACAGTTTAGACCTAGTCTGTGTTAAGGATGTACCACAGACAGAAGGGCTCTGAACGTCTTCATTTTTGAGACTGGGTCATGGAGGTCCAGTCTTGCCCATGGAGATCTGAGAGTGCTTTATTTCCACTGTCTGAGAACTTTTGAAAACAAAGTTTACAAGAGTCACATCAGCAATGGCAGGGGTGGTTGTGCCCCATGGCTTTCTGACTCCCGCTCAGCTATCTGTCTGCCAGGCATTTGCGGAAGCTTCGTCCTTGACAGTGATGGTGTCTGGTTGGTGAGCATGTGCTGTGCCATTGGACAGCATCAGGATAGAATCAGAAGCCATAATGACAATCGTAACACGTTCCCAGAGTCTCCTCTCCATCACAAAGACCACCTTCCCCTCCAGATGCTTCATATTTGCTTTAAAAGGCTGTTTCTAAAATATTATGTCACTTTGATGCCAGAAGTCCTTTCTTTGACAGCCAACTGCCCGTGAAACCTGGATTTCATGTGCTGAGTATTTCAGCTTTCAGCTATAAAATGAGAATGTCTGGAAAGAAAGTAAGGGTTGGACATTGTGTCCACAATACATATATGTGACTTCTGTTAGCATTTTGTTTATTATGTGTAAAGTATAAGAAGCAACACGCCAGGCCCACATGGGTCCCATGCACGAGTCTGAGACATAGCACGCCGTCGTAATTTCTTAGCTGGTCACGTTCACACATTTACACTCATATGAAGAGGAAGGAAATACTGTTGCCTAATTAAAATTTAACATGCACAGAGTTTAAAATGTTAGGTATTCACAAGTATTTTTCAAGTCATGCACTTGTTGACATGTAAAAACAGATTCAGAACACATTTCAAATGTCTGTGCCAAAGGAAGCTTTCTCCTCTTATGCAGAAAATGTTCCAGTGTGCAGCTAAGATGCTTTGTTGGCCACATGTGGTGACCATGGTCAGTGCTTCACAGCCTGCAGCCTAACTGGGAAAGTCACAGAGCACAGTCCTTGTCATTTTAATTCAGGATGCATTACACTCACAGATGAACACCGCGATACAGGTCAGCTCACAGACATGCCCGTGCTTTTGCTCATGCTCCCCCATGCTTTTTTTTTTAATTGACTTTATTGGTACATTTTATACATACATTATGATCACATTGAATATTGAGAATTTGTACCTGCACATGATACATCTTGACTCTCATTTTTGCCCTTTCCCCTGCCCTCATTACCAGATGAGGTACCAGATTACCTCCTTGCCACCTCCAGATGCATAAGCTTTGTTTCCTTTTTTCTTTTTTACTATCAACTTTTTCCCTTCTTTACTGTCCCCTAGCCTCCCCTTTCTTTTTCCTTTTTCATATTTTTTCCTATTTCACATTATCATATCATACATTTTAGCATTCATTTACACCTTCAGTTTTTCATACTGTAGAAAAGACACAGTACTTACATGTCTGTGTCCTATTTATTATTTACATCTATTTGAGTATAAATAACTTAAATTTATCATTCTTTATGGCTGAGTAATATTCCATTTTATTTTTTTTTAAAAAACACACATTTTATTTATCCCATTTGGGCTGTTTCCAAGATTTAGCTATCACGAACTGATCTGCTATAAACAGGGTACAAGTACATCACTGTGGTATAATTTTTTAATTCTTTCATGTATATACCTAGCAGGAGAATAATCTGATGCTTATGAATATTTAGAATGGTCATAGCAGAGACTTTGAGTACAAAAATCATGTATTCATTTCCAACAAGTACCAGTGGACTTTCTCTGAAAATAGCCAGAACAGAAGCAGCTTTGGCACTGTGAAGGAGACCCCTTGATAGGAACCACAAATCACTGCACCAAAATATACTCTTACATGGCATGTAGGTAATTGAGTTTGTCTGTGTACAATAAAACTTGATTTATGAATGCTAAAATTTGAACTTCATGTAATTTTCACATCGAGAAATACCATTCTTCTTCTGATTTAATCATCCTATAGAGAAGGAAAATCAGTCACGTGTGACACCTGCTGTCAGCACTATGGAAGGCTGAGGCAGGAGGATCACAAATTTAAACCTAGTCTGGTCAACAGCTTAGCAACTTAGTGAGACTAGGGAGACAGATTCCAAATAAAAATTGTTTTAAAGTTTTGAGGATTTAGTTCAGTCAATGCTAAAGCCTGGAGTTCAATCCTTATGTCAAAACAATAAGCAAATATGTAGCAATCACAAATTGGGCTGCTATAAACATGGGTGCACATATGTCACTGTGATATGAGTCTTTTAATTCTTGTGTGTATATACCTAGCAGGGAAATGGCCATATAAAATTAAACCACTTCTGTCCTGTAGACCATGTGAAAACAGAGAGCCAGCTGCGTTTGCATTTTGCCTACGATCTTCTGAAGGGCATACGTCTTGGTTACATTCCTCTCGGCAGAGACAAAATGACTAACATCCAAAGTTAAAGTAATCAGCTACAACCAGGAGACACCGAGAGAGCCATGCCGAATGTGCTACTATCCCAGAACATTTTGATAACTGAAGGATCAACTAAAATCACTAAAACCAAAAAATAGAAAAATAGGAAAAGAATCAAATGCAAGGTAATTGTGCAAAGTTCAGTCTTATAGATAAATATTTTAAACAGTGAGCACATTTGCGCTTGTGTATGTGCATTCATGTTTCAGGGTATGAGTTCCTGTCTGTCTGTCTCTCTGAGTCTGTGAATCTGAGTGTGAGTTCATGTCCAATTGTGCATTCACGTTTACCTGTGATCTGTATGGGTTTGTATCTAACCATGTGTGCTCGGTGAGTGTGTGTTCCTGTCCACACATTGACTGTGAGTTCACATCTATCTGCTGGAGTTCATTCTGTGTGTGTTCTTGTTGATGAGCATGTGTTCATGTCTGTGCATTTTTATCTGTAAATGTGTGTACATATCTATCACTGTGAGTTTATATTTACATGTGTGGGTGAGTTCGCACTGATCAGTTTATCACACTTACCTGTGGATGCTTGTTCATCCAGCGGAGTGAGCTCACACCTATCTGAGTGCGTTCATGAGTTCATATTAGGGCATTTGTCTATAAGTGTGAGTTCAGATTTATTTGTTTGTTCAATGAGTGCATCTTCATGTCTACCAGCAGGAGTTCACATCTGTGAGTGTACATTCATCTGTGTGCACATTTACCTGTGAAAATTCACACCTGCCAGTGTGCATCTGTTTCTGAGTGAGCTCACACCCATCTTGTGAGTTCACATCTCTGAGAGCATCTTGTCTGTCTTGAGTGTCCGCTCCTGTCCCACGGGACACACAGCTTTCCTCTCCTGGGTGCTTCTCATGATCGCGTATCTTCAGAGCAGATGAACATGTCAAGCCGAAGCTTGAGTGGAAGAAGCACCATGGGAGCCAGAGGACAGGGTGACACAGCCGCCGGGAAGGGGCCTGGCGCCAGGAAGGGACATGGTGGCTTGGTGTCGTCCCTCAAGCAGGGCCCCGTTCACTCCTGCAGGGCACATGCAGTGGCACAAAAATTGTGAGTGACCTAAAGGCGAAAGGGCCTGGTCTATCCCTAGGCCAAGAGCAAACCACACCTGGGTGCCTGGGGTGCCCAGGGAGGGACAGGAGTAAAACTTCCTACAAGCATGCCTGCTATTGCTACTGCTCCATGCTAAGCTGCAAACATCCACATGCTGGAGTCTCCTAAACCCTCCCTGCACTGGCAGTCAGGGGATGTACTTCAGCATGTTTGCAAAGGCGTATGGTGCTGGGGAGCTTTCTCCTCTCAGCTGATAATGTCACGAACGAAAGCCGAGTGTTTGCAGGATGCATGTGGGGTCTTGAGCATTGCACTCATCATTCATTCATTCCACAAGTCTTTTGCACACGATTAGTCCTGCGATGAGCACTGCATCTCAGGAAGCATCTAATTGCATGCCTAGGAGCTGTGGGACCGAGGAAATGGTGAGACTCTGGTGCATCATCGCTCAGAGTGCACACATGGGTATTTTGGAGCCGGATGGGAGCCGGGTGGGCATCACGCAGGTAGAGAAGGAAGGGCATGGGAGTCAGAGCTGTCCCCCGGAGGAGCATCCTCAGAAAGGTGCCACCTGCCAGTGGATGTGGCAGACTGGAGTCAGTGGTGGGAAGGACAGCTTCTTCTTAATTACCCTGCCAGGGGATGGAGAATCTACTGCACTGAGAGCACCAATGTGTGTGTGTGTGTGTGTGTGTGTGTGTGTGTGTGTGTGTGTTGTGTAGAGCATATGTGATTGTGTGAGTGTGTATGTATTGTAGAGTGTGTATGTATGCAGACAAAATGTGTGACTATGAGTTTGAAGGTGAGAGTGTGTGGGTATGTGAGTATACATGTGTAACATATGTGTGTTTTGGTATGTGTGTACAAGGTACAGTTTGTGTACTAGTCATATATGACTGTGTATATGTGTGTTGCATCAGTGTGACTATTGTGTGTGCAGGTCTTGTATGTGTACACGCATGTCTGTATGCTGTGTCTGTGTGTGATGTGTCTAGTATAGTGTGCATGTGCACCATGTATGGTACACTGTGTGTGAATGTATGTAGTGTGTCCTCTGAACATATGTCTGTGTAGTGTGCATGTCAGTGTGCACATACAGCAGAGGGTAATAAAAGGAGATGTTGAGTGTCTGGTGACCCTGAGAAGCTGTAGAGCTCATTTGGAGATTAGGGTCCTAACTCCCTCTCCATTGTACCTCAATTTCCTCCTCTGAATGGTGGATTAGCGATACCAGGGACGCAGAAAGGCAAATCAATATGTTTAATTGTGAAGCATTTCTGAAGCAAGAATAGCACTAAAAAAATGACAGCAGTGAGAGAATGTAACATTTCTTCAATTTTTAATAGGTACTTCCCTTCGACAAAATCCACAGCTGGACAAAGCATAAGAAACAAAGAAAAATACAAAGATGGAATTCAATTCACCTAGAACTAATTGTTGGCACCATTTTATTTATACACAACCTGCCATTCCCATATACATATAGACCAAAAATAATATTTTACCACACATGTTTCAGGGTATGAGTTCCTGTCTGTCTGTCTCTCTGAGTCTGTGAATCTGAGTGTGAAGATTACCAATAATATATTAAAATTACTTCTCATTTCTCCTCTCTCCATAGTGTTTCATCAAAACATATAATCCACTCAGTCCTCGAACAGGGAGCACATAAGCCAGTTCTCATCTTGAACTGGATGGGTAGAGCCATAATAATCACCAGTGCTGAGCTGAACTCAGTAGTCAGCTCAGCTGAATTAAGTGACTCGTGAAGAGATCACGGGAGCAGTGCACTCCTTGGTGGCTTAACACACTGATGTCTGTAGAGGAACGTTAGGAGTGGAGCCCAGCTGGAGACACGTCACTGTGGGCGTGGCTTTGAAGAGTTCCTCTCCCTATACCTATGTGTTAACCCTATAAATTAATTTGCGTTAAGCCTGTATTTTTCCAGTACTAATTAATTCTGTCTAGAAATACAATATTATGTTTAAATCTTCCTTGTTTTTTGGTGAAGTCTGGGATGTTGTTCATATAAATCCATCATGCCTTCCTCTCCCCAGTGTTGGCATTCTAACACACACACACACAAACACACGATACTAGGTTATGTGAGAAAGTTATTAGGATGTCAGTACTTTACCTTAACCCTCTGAGTCTTGTTTTATTGTTATTGAAATCAATCTCCACTTGTTTCTTCTTCACTTTCAGGGAGGAAAAAAATAGTTTTGTTGTACTTGAAGTAGTTGTATCGCGTGACTTCCCATGACTTGCTGCACTGGATAGACTCTCACGATTCAGTATAGCAATGCTCAAACTGGCTGGATGAGTTACTCACATACAAAAGTGCTGAGAAGGGTTTCAAAATAGTTACATGGGAAGTGGAAGCAATTCTGCCTTTCCAAAATTGGGAATCCAGACACTGAAAAATAGCTTGGGGAAGCGACAAAAGTAGATCCTTGAGAATCAGTGATGTGGCAAAACTCTTGCTAGTCTAGCATGTGAAGCTTAAATGTTGGGGCTCAGAGCTCAGAACAGCCAGTCCAGGAGAATGGAAGACCCTTCCAGGAGTTTCGGAGACAAAGTGTGCAGCTTTATTCTAAGGCTGCCAGCCAGCTAGAACCAGCCTGAGATCTCTCTGCAAAGAGGCTGATGAAGAAGCCAGTGGAAAGCTGGCTCTTATGCCCCAGCTACAGAATGTTCTTGAAGTTAAGCTGGAGTTACATTTTAGCCTCATTTCATTCATTATAAGCTTACATTATAAGCTTTCACTGGCTAGTACAGCATAGAGAGCACAAACTCCATTGGCTAGAATGATGCACTGATTTCCACCTATCACAGAAGTAAGTATAACAATCTTTTTTAACCACCAATTTATAACAAAAGCTGCCAGGCGGGCAGGTCTTTAGTGAAAGTAACAAAGTTTATGTAGTTAAACAGCAGAGGGGGAGTCTACCTCCAAGCCTTCCAAGAAGCAAACTAGAGCTCTACTTGAGTGGAAGGTCTTACAAACTTGGTTTTCCTCTTACAACAGGAAGGAATGTAAAAGTTTTAAGCTACAGAGAAGTTGAAGACATGGACCACAGTGCAGAGAAGGCAGCAAAACAGCTGGGCTTTCTACTTGCCCAGACTCTGCTGAAGCAAGGTAAGCACTGGGAGCTCCAGAGAGCTCCAGGGAAACAAAAGTAGACTGGGTGGCTGTGATCTACAGGGACAGTGTGGAGTTTTGCTCTGACAGAAGTTCTTCAACAGGCAACAGCTGGGGAGGGAACCTTGCACAACCCCTGCCCATATCTCTGGAGAAAGCGCAGGATTGGATACCGTCCCAGAGATTAGGTATTTCAGTCTGGAGCTCAGAACAGCTGCAAGATGTTTCACTTCAGGGTTCCCAGTGTTACCCTCCCATAGTGACTGGGGGAGATCAGCCATGGGACAGACCAGTGGACAAAAAGCAGACTGGGAAAAGACCTACTAAGGAGTGTGAGTTCAATATGGGAGGGACACAGGCCCTGCCCTCCTCTTCTTCAACCAGAGGCCAGGTCTGGCTTGAATTGTCCTTCTTGAAAGTGTTGGCCTTGAGTGTCTGAGCCCTTGTCCTACGACCCACACCCAGAAAGGATCTGGGGTCTGACGACTTTCCTTAGGTGCAAGCATGAGCAAAGTTAGGTCTCAGCTTGGTCACTGTCACCACCTAGGTAAACAGAAGGGACTCGGGAATGGCCAGCAACTCAAAAAACTATAGGCCTAAGGCTGGGTGGAAAAAATCAAGGATTGCTAGACTCCAGAGTTATGGATCCCAGTAGGAAACCACTCCTTCAAAAACCCACAGAAGTTTGGAGGAGGGCTCTTTTTTCTTTTCTTTTCTTCCTTTGACTCCTCCTAGGTTTATTATCATTTAGAAAATGTTCCTTTGTCCTTTTTCTTTGTTTCTTTTTCTTTCTTTTTCCCTTTCCTCTTTTTTCTTTTTCTTTTTTTTTTTTTTTGCTATTAATATTTCCTTTTTTCTTATTTTATCCTCTGTATTTATTTCTTCTTTTTTCTTTTATCTTCTATTTCTCATTTGTTTCTCTGTTATCTTTAGCTAACTCTGTAGATATCTTTCTATTCCATAATAAGGTCTGTCATCTCACTTCTATTATCTCCTATAGTTTAAATTTTCAAATTATTCTTCTTGCAGTCTCCCATTCTCAGCACCCTGTCTTTAACAGTGTAATCACTAAGCCTTATCAATTTTTTTGATTGAGTTAATTGTACATAATTATGAGAATTTTTCTTTTTCTTTTTTGTTTTCACTTGCTAGTTCATGTTTCAATACATAATGATTACATTCCTCATGAAGAGTTGGTACATGTGCATAACCTATCCTAATTCTTTCTTTAACTCCTTTCCTTCTCCTGGTCCCCTTCCATTTCTCAAAATATCTATATCTTTTTTCCTATTGTCAACCTTTTATTTTGCTCTTTAGTTTTTAAACATGACAAACTATATCTTAGATTTTATTTATTGTGATTATTAAATATTTTACTTTCTATTAGTTGACTACAATATACAATTTTACATTTCTTATGTGGAGTTGGTACATGTACATGACATGTATGAATTGCTTTTTTCACCCTTTTCTTTTCCTTTGTTTCATCTCTTCATCCCTTTCTTATTTAAGAAAGATCTATCTCTTTCTTTCCTGTTGCCTATCTTTTATTTTGATCTTTATACTTTGGGTTTTTCAGATAGGAAAAACTATATAATATGTAAAATGATGGTCTCAAATTCATTGATCGTCCTACAGATGGCTACTGTTTATCTTTTTTATGGCATTGTGTGTATAAATAGCACATTTCCTTTTTCCATTCATCTGTTCACAGACATGCTTCCAAGATTTGGCTTATTCCAAGATATACCTATAATGAATATACTGCTATAAACATGGCTCTATGGGATCACTGTACTGTTTTTAACAGTTTTGGGAAGAAACTGTAGAAGATGAATAGTGGGTCAAATAGAATTTATAGTTTTGGTCTTTTGAGGAATTTCCACACCAATTTCCATAGTGGTGACACCAGTTTACATTTCCAACAATGCTGAAGGGTTCTTTTCCCCCATAGCTTCACCAGCATTTGTTATTATTTGATTTCTTGATGATGCCATTCTTTCTGGGGTAGGGTAGAATCTCAGGGTTATTTGGGGTTTGCTTGTTTGTTTTTTCTTTATTGAGTTTATTGGTACATACATTATGATCATATTAATCATTGAGAATTTATACCTATACATGATATATCTTGATTCTTTTTTTCCCCATGCCCTTGCCCTCCCTTTAACCTCTCTGCTTTCCTATATGCATACACTTTGTTTCTGGTTTTTCCTTTTTATCATCATTTTCTTTCCCTTCTTTTTATTCTTTCTGTTCTTTGCTTTCCCCTGCCCCTCTTTCAGTATTGCTTAAATTTACATTTTCTAGTGGCATGAAATGTAAATTTCTGTTAACTTTCGATCCTCATTTTCAATTTTTCTAATTTTGCTAGGCTTTTCTTTCTGTTTTTTATTTGATTGATCACTTTATTTTCATACTTTCCTGAACTCCAAGTTGCCTCTAAATGACATTTTGTTTGCTATTTCCTAAAAAAAAAGAAATTGAGATTTGAGATTTTTGTTTTCCTTTGATCCAAAACAATTACATGAATATTTTGTAATATTATAAAGTTAGTTCTATGGCATTGTATTTTGGTAATATGATCCATGAAATTATGGGTTGTTTCAACATGTGAAGTTAGTTTATTTTGTGGGCTGGTGATTTAGCTCAGTGGTTCCAGCATTGTCTTGGAAAGCACAAGGTCCTGAGTTCAATCCCTGGTACCTCATACCACAATGCCAGGGGTGGTGACTCACATTTATAATCCCAGCATTCAGAAGGCAGGATTGCCAAGAGTTCAAGGCTTGCCTGGACTACATAATGAGTTCGAGGCCAGCCTGAACTACAAAGTGAAACCCTGTCTCCAAAAACTAAAAAGAAAATGTATTTTTTGCTTGCAGTTCTGGGAATGAGAGGTCAAAAGTTGAGGCTACACATCTGGTGAAAACCTTCTTGCTACATCCTATATGAAAAGAAGGCAACTGACCACTCACAAAACAGAGAAACTAGGCCAAAAACCCTCTTTTTGCCAGGAAACTCTCTTACACATTAAGTAACACCCTCTTTTTTTTTTAAAACAGGATCTCATTTTCTAGTCCAGGCTGACCTTGAGCTCAGTCTCCAACTTACAGCAATCCTCCTGCCTCTGCTTCCTAAGTGCTGGGATTACAGGAATGAGCCACCACTCCCAGCACTATGGTATGTAGTACTGATTGCTGGTGGGAGTGAGTCACCACACCTGGCATTGTTGTATGTGGTTAGCAGGGATCAAACCTGGGCCCTTGAGCTTGCAAGTCAGGCTCTGGAACCACTGAGCTAAATCCCTGGCCTAAGTAACCTCCTCTTGCGGTCTTATCCTTACTCCACTAGTGTGGGTAGTATCTACATCTCATAACCATCTCTTGAAGGTCAGTCTATTAATACTGTTATGATAGGAATTTAATTTCTCCATGAATTCTGAATGAGACATTCAAATATGTTTTCAAAACTCTGCTTTCAATGTTTTGAGGATACACCCAAAAGTAGAGTCACTGGGTTATGAGGTTACTAGGAGGGTCGACTGCTATTTTGCACAGCAGCTGCACATTTCTGCTTCCACATGAGGTATAGGCGCTAATTTCTCTGCATTCTACCAGCATTATTTTTGCCTCCTTTTCTTGTTCTGTTTCATTTTTTCATAGCAGTATTCCTATTCAGTAGAAAGTGATATCTTTAGCTTCATGGGGACTTAATAATTCCAATATCCATCTTTTCATGTTCTTATTGGCTATTTGTATACCATGTTCAGATAAATGTAAATTTCAGTCCTTTGCCCATTTTTCATCCTTTCAATTGTTGAATTTGTTGATGTTCAATTGTTCAATTGTTTCAATTGTTGAATTTTTTGAGTTCTCTATATATTACTTTCTACACAATCATATATCCTTTATCAGATACAAGTTTATGATTTCTATATACTTTCTTCCAGGGTCCAGGGAGTGGTAAACCCAATTTTCCCAGTACTATTTGTGAAAACTACTTTATTGAATAACCCAGAAACCTTTATTGAAACCACTAGACTGCACATGTGAAGCCCCAAGTCTAGTTTCTCCATCACTTCTATCGGATGGCATGGCTGTCTTTAAGCTAGCACCCAGTGGTTTGATTACTGTGCCCTTACAGTATGTTCTCAGGTCAGTAGTGTGAGTCCTCCACCTTTTTTCATTTTCAAGACTGTTTTATCTGTTCAAATTTCCTTGAGAGTCCATGTATTTTCAGATGGATTTGTCTATTTCTGCAAAAATATTATTTCAACAGGAATTGAATGAAATCTGGATCAATTAGGTCAGCACTGATATTTTAGCAATGTCAACAATGTTAACAACTGGTTAACTTGCAATCTCTTTCCATTTATCTATGTCTTCTTTAACTTATCTTCCATGATATTTTTAAATTTTTCATCAGACAAGTCTTTTACTTTCCTGGCTAGGTTAATTCCCGAGTACTTTATTCTTTTGGATGCCATCATAATCAGACTCCCTTTTCTATTGTTAGTGTATAGAAATGAAACTGACTTCTGTGCAATGACACTGTATCCTGCTAATGAATTAAATTTATTTATTCTGATTTTTGTGGGATATGAAGTATTCTGACCTATGAGATCATGTCATCTATGAATACACATGCTCTTACTTCTTCTACTCTTATGTGGATATCTTTTATTATTTTTTCTATTTAATTGCTCTTGCTAGGACTTCCAGTGTGAAGAAAATCACCGAAACCAAACACTGCCAAATTGCAACAGTGAAAGTAAGCATCCTTTGCTGCCTTCTGATTTTAGAGGCAAAGTGTTCATCCAGGTTTTCCTCACTGAGTGTGATGTTTCCTGTGCTTTGTATTATGTTGAGGCAATTTCCTTTAATACTAATTTGTTGAATTTATTTCATGGATGGGTGTCCAATTCTCCCAGATTCCTTTTTTACAGCAATGTAGATGATCCTGTAACTTTTTTCTTTTCTGCTGTTACTGCAGCTGACTGAGTTTCATATGCATTCCAGGAATAAGCTCTTTTACACTGCTGAATTTAATTTGCTAATATGTTGTTTAATATTTGTAATAAGAATATTCATAAAAGGTATTAATCTGCATTTTTGTTTTTTTATGCTGTCTGGCTTTTATTTCAGGATAATAATGTCATCATAGAATGAGTTAGGAAGCTTCCCTCTTCTTCAATTTTTTTGATAAATTTGAGAAGAATTGGTGCTAGTTCTGTATATGTTTAGTAGAATTCTACTCTTTTTCTCCCTTCTCCACTCCTTTCTCTTCCTTTTACTTCCTTCTCCTCATTCTTGTTTTTCTTCTTATCAGGATATATTTGATTACTGATTCAATGTCCTTACTAGTGATAGGTATAATTCAGTTTTGGTACATTATGTTTTAAATTCCACTCATCTCTCAATATTTTCTAATTTTCCTTGAGATACTCTCTTTGATACACTGGATGTTTAAGAGTATGTCCTTTGTGAATCCAAACCACAGTTAGGGATCCACACCCAAGACCAGAGGACTCAGGAGTTGAGTGCCCCACCCCTAGTCCCTGGATTTGCCATGGCATAGAACAACAGAGTTGACAACCAGCAAACCAAACTGATTAAAGAAGAGACCAAACCCAAGAGGATAGTCATGTTTCAGCATTAAGTGAGACATGACCCGAGTTAGTCTTGGAGAGGGTTACACCTAAATAGGGTTCCCCAAGGATCTCCAGGCTCAAACCAGGAAGATCATGAAGCTATATTGGTTGTAGGCATTCAGTAGGAGGAACTGTCAGGGAGTATCCTGAAGAAGGATACCAGTTGGTATATTTGAGCTCTAGCACTGCTGCCAGCATCCAGCAAAAATCAGTGCTCTGAGCTACTATAGGTAAATATAAGGGGGCCCTAATTGTCTTCACTAAAATCAGAGTCCTCTGTTTTGGTGAAGGGCTGTTGATGAATGGATCCTAGAATTTGTCAATATCCAGTTGACTTTTGTTACCATTGTTGTTGCTAAATTTACTACCATAGTAAAGGTAACATAGCAGTGACTAGCCATTGATTTTCTCTCTATCCCATTACCTGAATTTCCTGGTAGATTATAGGCAGTACTATCCCCGACTCCTGAAGAACAGGGCAAAAAATAAACAAAAGAAACATGAAAACCCGTGGTTAAAAAAAATCTCCAGAAGCTCCCAAAATTGGTACAGCAGCAATAAATGGAGAAAATCATAAGCTACACAGCAGATAGAACTGAAATTTACTAATGAAGGTAAAAGAATCCTACAAGATACTTGTGAATTTTAGGAAAATATAAGTAATCACACAATGACTACAATGAAATAAATGATTGATGAGTCTAGAAAAGATACTTTAAAAAACAGTTAGTAGACATAAAGAAAGAGATGCAAAACATGTGCCCTGCACAGAAAATACTGGGAGTCCACAAAAAAGTGCCAAGCAGAAATAGAGGAGATGAAAAACATGACTGAAAGTCTGAGTAGCAGAGGCAGCCAGTCTGAAGACAGTATCAGCCCTGAGGACAGAGCTATGATCAATGACTAACTAAGGAGAGATACAGTACCTTAAAAATGACAAGTGAACATGAAAAGGCATCCAACAGCTCCTAGATAACCTAAGGGATCTAATATAAAAGTAATTGGAAGTAGAGAAAAATCACAAGACTCCATAAAGGGCAGATATTAAAACCCTATTTACCCAAGAAATAGCAAAAGTTTTCCACACTGGGCCAGGGGATTTAGCTCAGTGGCACTGGTGCCTGCCTGGTAAGCACAAGGTCATGAGTTTGATCCCAGTATTGAAAAAAAAAAAAAGAAAGAAAAGAAAAAAAGAAAGAGAAAGAGAAAGAAAGAAGAAAAGAAAATTTTCCAGACATAGAAAAGAGTTTAAACACAGCAAATGAAGCACATAGAAATTCAAATAGCCATAGTCTAAAAAAAGACACTTCACACCACACAATGATGAAAATACTAGAAATGCAACAACCCAAGTACAGAATCTTAAAGGCTGCTCTATAAAATCAATGAATCACCTATAAGGGAAAATCTAGAATTCTTGTAACACTTTCTCAATATAAATCATATATATATGATGCAAGAAGACTGAAAAATATTGAGCAATCCAATATCAGACAAAGAAATTGAAGCAATAGCCAAAATAGCTACCAATTAAGAAAAGCCCAGGCCCTGGTGAGTTCACACCTAAATTCTAAAATAACTTCAGGGAAAATCCAGCGTGATTACTCCTCTATCTTTTAATGAAATTGAAAGAGAAAGAATACATCCAAAATCATTCTCAGAAGCTAACATTATTCTGATCCCCAAACCAGAAAAGAGTATTACTTAAAAAGAGAACTATAGGCCAATTTTTCTAATATACATAAATGCAAATATCCTTTAAAGATGGGCCAGGGATTTAGCTCAATGGTTCTGGCACCTGTCTTGCAAGTGCAAGGACCCAGGTTCATCATCTGTATCCACACCCATATATTTCATAACACACAACAATGCTGAGTGTGGAGACTCACACCCACCAGCAATCAGTACCACAAACCACAATGCCGGGCGTGGCAGCTCACAATTGTAATCCCAGCACTCAGGAGGAAGAGGCAGGAGGATTGCTGAGTTCAAGGCTGAGTTCAGGATCAGCATGAACTACAAAGACCTTGTCTCAAAAAACTAAATGAGAAAGAGGGCAAGAGGGAGGAAGGAAAAGAGGGAGGGAGGGAGGAAAAGAAAGAAAGAAAGAAAGAAAGAAGGGGTATTTTAGGAAACAAGAAAGTGAAAATAACATTATTTGTAAATGACATGATTCTATGTTTACAGTACCAGAAAAACTCCACCAAAAGATCCTAGAATTTATAATTGAATTCATCAATATAGCAGGATAGAAAATAAATACACAAAAATACTTAGCTTTCCTATGTACCTAACAATCAACTCACTGAAAAACAAATTAGGAAACAATACATTGAAAAATATAAATATTTAGGTATTAACCTAACTAAGGAAATGAAAGACTTCTACAAAAAAAAAATTACATCAGACTGAAAAGGAAATTAAGGAGGACATCAGAAAAAGGCAAAATAGCTTCTGTTCCTGAATAGGAAGAACTAAAGTAATCACAATGATTAAACTTCCAAAACTTCTATACAAATTTAATAGATCCCAATCAAAACACCCATGCCATTTCTCACAGAGACAGAGAAAACAATCCTAAAATTTATGTGGGATCAAAAAGACCCAGACTAGCAAAAGCAATCCTGAGTTACAAAGCAAAGCAGGTGACATCATAATCCCAGATTTGAAGTTATATTATAAAGCTGCATTGATTAAAACAGTATGGTACTGGCACAAAAACGGGACTGTGGGTCAGTGGTACAAACTAGAAGAAGCAGAAACAACCCGAAGTACTTACAGCTACTTGATCTTTGACGAAGGGGCTGAAAGCATGCCCTGAAGGAAAGGTAACCCTTTAATAAATGTTGCTGGAAAAAACGGCTATCCACACCCCTATGTTTCATCATGTAACTCAACTAGAATAAAAAGGAATCAAAGATCTAAATTTTGTAAAACAGAAACAATATACTGGAAGATAAAACTGGTACAACTCTTGATGGCAAAGGAACAGGTAAGGACTTTCTGTACAGGGCCCCAATAGCACCAGAAATAATATCAAAAATCAGTCCTCTACACACCAGAGGCTTCCCTCTGCTCTTCCAGTACCAGCTAATCACAGCTCCTTTGCCTTAGATAACAGAATAGTCTTGAGGAGCACTATACACACTCCACACCACAAGCCTTAGATTGAGTTCAGCCTCATTCACACCTCCCATGGGGGCTCTGGCCAGGCACCCCCCTCCCCAAGCCACAGATGGGAAAGAAGCGTCCACAGTATATTCATCTCCTGCATGGGGAGATCCATGCCTGGACACAACGCTCTGATAAAATGTCCATTGATTGCCAAAGGATTTTTTTTCAATATAGATGAACAGTGTTTGATATTAAGATTTTGTTCTAAAATTCTTAAGCTCATATCTCAGTTAACAAGTTAACCATGAACATAAACATCATTTTAATAATCAAAAAATTGGAAAAGTTAGGCCAAAATCTCAGTAGTGTTGAAATGCAGTGAGGTAAAATTTTAGTTTGTGTTGCAGTGTCTAGATAGAGGGCATCTTACTCCTGGACCCAGCTCCTCAGTTTTTGGTTGTAAGCTGACAAAGGTAACCACAAGTTGCTTTCCTCCCTAAACATTCAATGTATTCCTACTCCTCCCCGACATATGTGTGCCCCACTTCTTACAGACACCACTCTACCCACCCAACAAGCAGGTGCAGGCACTTGAGTTCCAGGGTCCAGGACGAGCTCACTTCCTGTCCTGTAATTTTCCTCTCTTGGAACAATTAACATCTTCAGTTGTGGAATCTGTTTTTGTATCTCACCAGGTGAACTATGAGGCCTGAAAGAGAGATTCCCCCATGTTTTGTTTTTTATCTCACCCTCAGCTTTGTCACAAGCCCCACAGAGATTCTCAGTGAATGTCTTTAGAGGAGAAAATGGCAGCAAAAAGGGAAGAATGGGAGAGAAGGAGGGAAAAAGTAAAGAGAGAGGGAGGAAGGAGGAAGAAAGGGAGAGTGGAAGGTAGGAGGGAAGAGCAGAAGGAAAGGAAGAACCAGCAGAGTTTCTTTCACAATATAAAAATAAATGGCTTTGTTTTAAAGCCATTAGAGATAAAGTGGATTTCTAGAAACTTGATCTCCATAACTAACCAGCCCTTGTGCTCCTGGGACTATGGCTGGTCTACACAGAGACGTCTTGTTAAGGGTAAAGAACACCACAAGTTTCAAAGAACAGGCACACGAGTGCTGCAAAGTCTCTTATAAAAATGTTTACATTGCTTATGTGGTATGGAAGTCATATTTTCAATGTATTAGGCATGATAAAATGTGAATTAAATTATTTTACTTACTTCTTCAATCTTGCTTAGTGTTGCTCACCCAAAATTTAAACTACATAGTGCTTGCCTTGGTGGATGACATGACATTTCCGTAGAATGCCACTGTCCTACATCACTGAAATGCTAAGAATTTGTCCTGGGAGCCCTAAGGAGTGTAGATCTTCTCTGTCTCCCTCTCTTCATCCTCTTTTTGCTTTTTCTTGAAAAGCTAGGATTTGAAATACATGTCTATGATTAGAGATGACTACCTTCTTGTAAGCTTGTTGGCCATTCATATAGCTTATGATAAGATGAAAAATCGGAGAACTGTCTATTCTCAAGAACTTTGACAACTTTTAATCAAATTACTAGTGTGCTTTTTTTTTCTTTTTTGTTATTGAGTTGTAGGTGTTTCTTATATTTTTGTATATTAATCCTTTGTCATATATGGCTTTCATATATTTTCTCCTATTCTATAGATCGGCTTTTTTAAAATTCAAGTCTTTATTGGTAAATTATGAATACACACCATCATCATATTCAACACTGAGAGTTTGGACCAGAATATGACACTACTTGATCCTCATTTTTGCCATTCCCCTACCCACCCTGAAACCCCTACCCCTATACACATAAGTTTTATTTCCCTTTCTTATTACTATCATATTCTTTTTCCCCTCATTATTTACCCTTACACCCTCTTGCCTTTTAAATATTTTCTATTTCACAATATCAACTATCTATATACATATTAGAACTCATTTACATCTTCATTTTCTCATACCAGAGAAAAGATACAATATTTACACATCTATGACCTATTTATTTCACTTATGAGGATGTCCTGAAGTTACATCCATTTAAGTATGAATGACTCAGTCTTATCATTTTTAATGGCAGAATAATACTCTGTTTTGTAAAAGAACCACATCTTCTTTATCCAGTCTCCAGCTAATGGACATTTGGGTTGTTTCCAAGATTTAGCAATCACAAACTGAGCTGCTGTAAACATGGGTGCACATATGTCACTGTGATACAAACCTTATAATTCTTTTGTGTATATACTTAGCAGAGCAATGGCCAGGTCAAATGGGACCTCCAAGCCTAGCTTTTTGAGGAATCTCCACACTGATTTAAACAGAAGTTATATGAGTCTACACTCCCATCAACAGTGGAGAAGGGTTCCTTTTTCTCCACAGCATTGCCAACATTTGTTGCCAAGTGATTCTGAAATAGCAGCCATTATTTGTGGAAAGAGATGAAATCTCGGTGTTATTTTCATCTGTATCTCTTGAATGACCAGTAATATGGAGCATTTCTTCATACACTTCTTAACTGCTCTTACGTCTTCCTCTGAAAAGTATCTATTCATTACAGATGCCCATTTTTGAATTGGGTCTTTAAATTTTGGTGGCTGATTGGCTTTTAACTCTCTTGATTGTTTCCTTTGCTGTGCAGAAGTTTTTTAGTTTACTAGAATTTCATTTGTCTAGTTTTGCTTTTGTTGCTTGCCAAATCTGAGAAGTTACTGTCAAATGTAATATCAAGAAGTGTTTCTTCTGGGACCGGGGATTTAGCTCAGTGGTTCCGGCACCTGTCTTGCAAGTGCAAGGGCCTGGGTTCGATCCCCAGTAACCACATACAATACTGGGCGTGGAGACTCACGCTCAGCACCAATCAGTGCCGGGTGTGGTGGCTCACGCCCGGGAGGCAAAAGCAGGAGGATTGCTATGATGTGAGTTTGAGGCTGAGCTCAGGGCCAGCCTGAACTACAAAGTGAGACCCTGCCTCAAAAAACCTTAAAAAAAAATAAAAATAAAAAATAAGAAGTGTTTCTTCTGTTTTCTACTAGTTTTTTTAGTTTTAAATCATAACATTAAGTCTCAGCATAGAAGTTTCTCAAAAACTCACAACTAGGGGCCAGGGATTTAGCTCAGTGGTTCTGGTACCTGTCTTGCAAGTTCAGGGGCCCGGGTTCAGTCCATAGCATACAACATACAACAGTACAAGGCATGGTGACTCACATCCACCAGCAATTAGAACCATATACCACAGTGCTGGGCATAGTGGCTCATGCCTGTAATTCCAGCACTCGGGAGGTAGAGGCAGGAGGATTGCTGTGAGTTCAAGCCTGAGCTCAGGGTTTTATAAAACAAGACCCTGTCTCAAAAAAAAAAAAGTAAAAAACCCTCACAAATAGAATTTCCATGTTATCTAGCAATCCTGCTCCTGGATATTTATCCAAATTAATTGCAAACACGATCTCAAAAAAATATTTGCACACATGCTCATGGCAACATTATTCACAATAGTTAAGAGGTGGAAGCCAATAAATGTCCACTGTGACAGATAATGAAGCGCTGTGCAACAGTGCAAAAGAGGAAATCTCACCGTTTGCCACAACATGGGCAAGGACACAGTGTTGTGGACGTTATGCTATGTGAAAGAAAGCAGTCACAGAGGGACAAATGCTGCTTGATCCCACTAGAACAAAGCACCTAGAATGGGCAAATTCATGGAGACAGAGAGTAGAATTGTGGTTGTCAAGGGCTGGAGGCAGGCAGGTGAGTGTTTACTAGTTATGAGTTTCAGTCATGTAAGATAAAAACAGTCTAGAGATCTGCCAGCCAACCAAGTGCTTGTTCTTACAAGTATTATATAAAAAGACATTTGTCAGGGTAGATTTTGTGTTCAATATTTTTCCTAAAACACAAAAATAAAAATTAAAGACTAGGAAGTTACAGTTAGCAGAGGTGACAGAGAAAAGAGGATGCAGGGTCTCCAGGAGCTCTGTGCTTAGCTTTTTGATGCAAACCCTTCAGGTGCTTGGCTCACAGAAACCCCCAGCCAGGCTCATGAGCACACAGAGGTATCACCTGTCACTCTTAAAGGCCTGGCAGACTCCAGCACTTGGCCCAGGTGAGGAAAGGCCTTGTCACCCATGTCTTTGCATTTCATGGAGCCTCTAGTGTCTCCTTCCATCTCACAGTCCTCTGGCTTCTGGGACAGTCCCCGTGCCTGTCTGTCCCTCTGCTGCCCCACTGCCTGCTGTCCGAGATCACAGAACAGCCAGAAAATAATGCACATCCATGTAATACGAGCCGATAGAGGCATGAAGTAGAGTAGAAATGTGATCAAAATGATAGAACTCAGAAGACGCAAGGTACAGTCCACACACCTCCCTCCAACTGGTCTACCTCAGAGCCGCCATCCTCGAGGGCCAGAGTGGGCTCCAGAGCTATAGTGTTGCATCAAGAATGAGGGACACGTGTTCCTGGGAAGTTTCCCAGACTTGAGCCTGTCCTCCTGCTTGTCTCCCACTCCCTTGTTGTGGATCTCAAGCTCTTTGCTGAACAAGTGGCCTCCCTAGACCTCTGCCAAGTTCAGACTTTGCTGGGCTTGTGCCAGCCAGTATGGCCCAGGCCCTCATCTCCTGCAGGACAAAGCTCTCTACATGCCACTGTTGCTGCCAGCCTTAGACCACTTGCACCACTGGGCCCTGCTTGTATACCCGTAAGCCTTTGCTTCTCCTCATCCCTCCCCTTCTCTGGGAGCACAGGTGACTTTTTTGCCCTGGGTTTCTCCAGCACTGACCCTCCTTATGTACCAGATTCATCTCCCAGCAAGCAGACTCTATCCAGGTCCTCCTTACCAATCCCCTAGAAAATATCCTGGTGCACAACAGGCCAAGGACAATGCAGCTTTCCTTATGCACTTCCGTCCTCATAAGTTTCTAACAGTGTCAGAATCCAAGAGTCCACCGAGCCCTCTGGAAATGCCTCATTGGAAACCCATTCTCAGGCCCATGACACCCCTGGCACTCATCTTCTACACTCTCCTCCACCCTGATCTTCTTGTTGCTTGCTTTTTTATGTTTTGTTTTCTTTTTTTCTTCCTCCCTCCCTTTTTTCTTTTTTTCTTCCTTCCTTCTTTTCCTTCTTTCTTTTATCCTCAGTGTTAGCATCGACCCTCCCTCACTCCACCCCCACCTGGATCGGGGCTGTCTACCCCTGAGCTCTAGCCACAGCCCTCATTTTTATTTTCTTAAGTTTCCAAAAGCAGACCCATCTCCATGAAAGCAGAGTAGAATATATCTTTTCCAGCACCCTGGAGAAATGTACACCCTATTTTTGGAACAAGGGAAGGTGGACTCAAGCACAGTCCGAGTGCCTCCCTGTCACAAAGCCACGCAGAGCTCAGTCTCAGAGCAAAGACCACATCCAGCCTAGTGTAGACCCCCACCCTGAGTCCCAGTTTTTCTAAAGTGAGGTGCTTCCTCTCTGTTCTCTCTTCCAGTACAGTGCACTGGTGTCTGTATTGAGAATCAGTGGCCTGAGCTGGGATTGCAGTTCTGTGGCAGGATTCCTGCCTGGCAAGCACACAGTCCTGAGTTCTATCCCTGGTAACACACACACACACACACGCACACACACACACTAAGAATTAATGGCCTGAAAGCATCTACTCTCAAAAAGGAAGCCATTTTGTTCTCAGAAAGTGGAAGGAAAAGCCAGCAAGTTCTCTGAGATGCCCCTAACAGTTGGTGTACACATCTCCAGTGCCCATGGTGAGGAAATACCCGCTCTCTTGCCCCCTCTGCAAGCATCCCTTAAAAATTGTGGCTGTGTGGAAATGTGTAGGCCAATTCTGATCAGGCAGTCAAGCCCCAGCTACTCTGTCCTTCATTCCCAAGGAAAATTCTTATTGCCCAGGACTGTTTTCCAAAAGGAGCTGAGTAACAGAAGCTGAAACTGACTTCACGTACCTCTGAAACACCCTCCTTACATGACTGCTGAGGCGCCTTCAGAGCCTCTGTGAGAATCACCGTGCAGTGGGCTCACTGGAAAGTCCGCTGTGCCCTGCAGATCCAGGGAGGTGTGCTGATCGGGCGCACACAGGGGCAGATGCTGGCATATCTTACTATCCGAAGGAGTCTCTTAAGTACAACAGGAGCTGAAAATAACCTGAAAAGTAAATAATTAGCATAGGACTCCAAAGAAAAACCAAATGACTTTGAACCAGAATGACCAGGAAAGTTTAGACAGAAGGTATCATTGACAAAAGGGCAAAGTACAGTTGGTGCTGACAGGGCCCAGGGCTCCAGGTCTGGACAGTTGTCATCAGATGTGAAGGAGGCACAGGTGGCAGCCTGGGTTTCCGTGGGCTAATGCCAGTGTGAAGGTCTGAGGGTGTAAGGCTGGGGCCTCTCACACCGCACCTGGAAGAGGAGAGTGACTTGAAATCCAGGGAGGCAGCCCCTTGTCTAAGCACGAGAGTCCCCAGCTCTCTGTGAGTCAAGGCTCAGCTTCCAAACCACTGCCTCCCTTCTTCTGCTGAAGTCTTATTTAATGAAACACATGCATTCCAGCAGCAGAAAAGAATGAAACTTCATGACCAAGCAGCACAGCCAGGATCTGAGAGACACCTTGCAGTGGCGCCAGCTCCCTGGCTCCCCTCCGAACTCGGCCCTGCTGGCCAGCACTCCCATCCCGTCTGAGGAGCCGGCGGGCATTGTGCTCCAGAGACTGCCCGGCACCTTTCAAGCAGCAAAGCACATCTTCTGCCAGATTGATCAAGGCCTGAGCTTTTGTCCTGCCCTTTATTTTTGCCCACATGCATCCTGGTATCACTGTCCACAATTGTTCCCTTCTGTCCCCTGTCGATGCAGTCACCTCTGAGCTCCAGAGACAGCAAAGAAAAGCAAAGAGGCTTAGCATACCTTAGCCACAGATTAGCACCTCCTCAAAGATGCCAGCCCAGATGTGGCCGCTCAGTCCTCAGCCTACAACAGCTGGGTAGTGGAGCCGCCCTGCCTGCTGCTCCCCGGCGTAGTGAACAGAAATAAAAGCTCTCCCGTAATGGCCGGTGTCCATGCGGGAGGCGAGGTTTCTGTTTGTGTTTCAAAAGTACAAGCCTGGAACGTCTCACTGCTCATGGAAAGGTAGAGATGAATCGCTTTCCCGCCAGCAGCTCCTCCATCTGGGAGGCTGGCTGTGTCACAGAACTGTGCACACGTCTTTCCCTGCCCTCACCTTCGGCAGCGTCGTGTCCTTCAGCCTCAGCAGAATAGTCAAAAGCCACAGCTAACACTTAACTTCACCTGAGAAATGGGGAGAATGTTGTTATCTGGGCCAATTACTTATTGAAGTTAAAAAAAAATCTCAAGGAATATTTGCCAACTAATTTTGATGGCTAGACCTGAAAGCATCAGAATTATGATTTTCTAGGCGACATGCCTGACTTTGAAATGACTGAGGGTCATTCATTCAAGCTTAATGTATTGCCTCTGATGTCCTCTCCCTGCTGAGGCCAGTCTTTGAAAACATCCGAGTGCCAAGGTACCCCCCATACACACAAACACTCCCTATAAGCTACAGTCTTGTGTCCAAATTAGGTTGCGAAACCTGTAATCTCTGGCTTAATAAAGTAAACACAAAGCTACCTTGTGTCCCTTTAACTCAGGTGTGATCTTTGAAAACGAAGTTCTTGGTATGTTCTTAAGAAAAACTTCAGAAAATGCCTCTTCAGCAGGCAGAGAGCTTCTCTCTAGACCATTCAGAATATGCTACATTTTTCTAAAGGCTTCTTTTTACTACAACACAGTTTTGCCCTCAAGTGACTGGCCAGTAGCAATAATAAAAAAGAAGTATTTTTATGGGCAACAGAACTGGTGATGTTTTACCCCAAATACAGGATGATAGGAGAAGCATGACTTGATTTTGACAAAATGTTCTCTGTAACAGTTTCATTTTTTGGATAATGTAACACTGGTGTTAAGTGAGCAGCAATCTCAAGTAGTTACAGCCCAGGGGAGCCCAGTGTTGGATAAACTGGAGTAACTGCTGTATAAGGCAAAGAAACCAGACAGAGAAAATAATATTAGCTCTGCCAAGTCAGATGTGGTTGCGAGTCATCAAGCCCCTCTCAAGTGTACACTTGCAAACTCTCCCCCATTTTATCTTTGTAAAGCCTAAGCCAAGCATCAGTCTTCCTCAACACCTAAAACTGTGTTTCCTGAATTGTCTCTAGCTGCAAGATCTAACTTCAACACCTGAAACAGGCTGCTGAAAGCCTGCCTCCACTACACAGAGACATGACCCTCCACGGAATCCGCAGCTACGCCACATCCATCCCTTTTGGAAGACCACCTTGTAGAGGGGTGAGTAGAAGCCAGCTGTGAGCAAGAGGGGTCGATGTTGTCACTTAACACAATCTGATTCTATTGACAGCATCGGTCACATAAAATAATGTTCCATCTCTTGAAATTTTTTAAAATGTAAATATATATGATTGAGATTTAATCAGCAAGACAATTACAATATGGAGGCCATGTGACCACCTGAAGACTAGGCTGACCTTTTGCAAAACTGTCTGTGCCCCCAGGGCCTTCCACAGAGAGATTTCAGCAATGAAGGTTGGGACCTAGACCTTTGTTAACTTCGGCAAATTAAAACACACCACCCAGGTTCATGTGTTTCCAATAAAGAAGATACATGCTTGAGAGGTGTTCTAAGTTTACTTTCTATTATGGGCTTCTGAATCTATGAAGCACTGACTAAGTGCCTACTGTTTGCCATTGGCTTAATATTCTATATGTTTACCCCAGCAGGGAGACAGCTGTATTTGAAGAGAGCACAGAGGAGGGACACCCAGAGAAACACAGCTGCCTTGGAAAAGAGAAGCAATAAGTTCCAGGGGATCTTGGACAGATTCCTAAGGTGGATGCTGGCAGCTACACCAGAGTTTGACAAGCCAGCATGTTCCAGAGAGTCCACTGGAAACTCTGTGAGAAATTATTTGCAAGTCGTTTCAAAAAAGGGAAGAAATTTTTGCTGTGTAGCTTTCTCGTTTATTATTAGCCAGACAGTCTCTTTCCTTCCGTCTGACTGAAGGTTCAGAAAGATCAGCATGTCTCATCTCCAGCGGACAATGGGCAGAAGAGTGCCTGTAATGCTGTAGTTTGAGTGCAGAATGTTCCACAAAGACCCATGTGCACATGGCCTGCTTCTCAGGGTGTTTCCATGGAGATATGATGAGGTCTTTGGAGGCAGAGCCTAGGGAGCAAGGGCTTTCTGGTCTCTGGGGTGTGTTCTAGTAGGAATGTGCTCAATAAAGGACATGTTCTAGGAGAGTACATCCTAGGAGGGGACCTTCTTCTCTCTTTTGATTGCTGGTGGGCAGCTTCCTCTGCCACACGTACCCACCATGAGCTACCACCACAGACCCAAAGCAATGGGGCCTTCAGACTATGAACTGAAGCCTCCAAATTGTGAGCCAAAATTTGTACAAGGTGACATTTGGTAATAGTGACAGAAAGCTGGCTAACGCTTAGAATTACCCCCATCCTCTCCTCTTTGCAGGGAAATGATAAGAAGAGAACACATCTGATATCAGCACATCTGCATTCAGCTGCTTACATTGTGCCCAGATGTGCTGGATGGGCACAGCAGGCAGCAATGCCTAGGAGTAGCCCTCAGTGGTCCCCTTCCGCATATGTACTGAACCAAGGGCCAACCCACATTGGGACTGTCTCTGGAGCCTCAGATGCCGAGGAGAGGTCCTTTCCATCCACACAGCCAGGTCTGCTCCAGGGAGCCACACATGTGCTCACCCAACTCACCTCCTCTAGGTTTGGGGCTAAAGTAGCATTTCAGAGAAAGAGTTCACAGAACTTATCTCAAAGAAAAGCTGCCACTTAGGGTCACAGCAATATCAGGTGACAAAGTCGCCTAAGAAGACCATGTCAGGTGCCCTGGCCCAGTAGCTATTCAAGTCCAGTAATCTTGCCCAAAGACTCCTAGGATATGCAAAGCGATATGTAGGAGCCAGCTCAGTTCTGCTCCAGGCTGGAACAGAGGTCCAAGCAGCCCTCAGAAAGGCCTGTTGACATCACTGGGAGAGACTGAGTACTGTCACTCTCCCCCATCACACATACACACACACACACAGAGAGAGCAGAAAAGTTAAATTAATCTTCAAAGGCGAGGACAGGGAGTTCCTGCTGGCCTCCTCCTCTTCCTATCCTGCCTCCTGGCTGAGTCAGAGGACAATGAGTGATTACACAGACCATATGAACCACAATATCCCAGACAAAAGGACTAGCAGGGAGCAGAGAGACCGACCCCACTGGCCCCACCCTCAGTTTTCTACCACTTCCTAATGTGCCTTCAAAAAAGGTGCTTTGAAATATTAAAAGACTATCGATACAGCCACAGAAAGCATAGGGAGGTGGGAGAAAACAAAGAGAAGCCCTGTGGGAGAGAGTGAGTGCTGAAGTCTTTCTAGTCCACACTGGATAGGATTAACTTCTCTACTACGTGTTTCATTCTTTTCCAGAGCCAGAAGGAATGGCTGAGTAGGTCACACTGCTCCAAGGACCCCAGGGCACAGAGTTGGTGAAACTTCCTCAAAGCCATCAAGGTGCAACCGAAGTGTTTCCAAGTGTAAACCCAGAGGCACCAGAAACGTGTTGTAGGCACACTTGCCCTTCGATGGCCTGAGGTTGGCAGTTCCCTCCAGGAAAGAGGCCGCAGGGCAGCCTACCCCTGCAGTCGGGCTGAAGAGGTAAATGACAACCTGTGTCCCCACAGCAGATGACCTGCTGAGGTGGCTTTTGCTCACTGAGGTCCTTCCAGAGTGATGCTGCTCCATGGGACACCTCCCCTCGTGCATTTCTGTGTCTCTTCCAAGTGAGCAAAGTTTGCAAAGTCCACCCCACAGACACTGAGTGTAGAATGGAAAGGTGACAAGAACACTCAGTCTGGATGGCTGCAGAGCCAAAATGTGATATTAATGCCATATAGGCAGAGGACTAAGGAGAGGCTCACACCCCGCCTGTCTGCTCAGGGTCACTCAAGGCCCCATGCCATGAAGCCAAGGAATGCCACAAGTACCGAGTCCTCTAGAAGAGCATGGTTCCTCCACCCTGTGCCGTTCCCAGCCCAGTGCTCCCCTGAGTGACACACAGGAGGGTGTGTCTCAAGTCCCAGGAACACGAAGGGCCAGTGAGATGTATCGATTAAAAGAAAGTGATACCAGGCATGTTAACTTCAGACCAAAACTCTTAATAGGGATAAATGCCATCAAATTTGGTCCCTGGGCAATTATAAGATTCATACAGCTAAGTGAAATACATTCTAGAAGTCTAATTTTGAACAACTGGAAATTTCTGTGGCAAAGCTTTTCTCAAAGTGGACACGGAAGGCACTCAGGATATCTGGGTGCTGCTCAAACATTCGGTTGTGAATGCCTCCATTCAGAAAACATGGGTCTAGACAAGACATAAGAGCTATTTCCTGGGTGGGTGCTCATCTCCACCTCATTCAAATCATTTCTCAGAGGGAACCATATTGTTTTCACAACAAGAAGCCACCAGGCTGGACCATGAGGTCAACATCTTTTGCCACTTAGTTACTTTCTCATTGCTGGGACAAAATAACAGTGCCCACAAGTTAAAGCAGAAAAGGTTTATTTTAGTTCAGTTGTAGACATTTCAGTCCACAGTTGACTGGCTCCAAGGCAGGGAGGCATGGCAGAGGAGGCATCATAGAGGAGAAACAGTCCATGGCAGAGCAAGTGGAAGGTGGCCACAGCCACCAGCAAGCCTACCTTTCCCTGCTATGCCATCCAATGTACAAGCCTTTTGGGTGGTGGTGGAGGGTTCTGCCTTCAGTAAATCCATTCAGCCATACCCAGATCTATGCTAATTCCAATCCGTGAACTAATTTAGTACCATATACCTTTGATCTACCCATCCCCAGAAGCTTCCCCCATGAGTATGCAAGGTTGTGGTGGGATAGCTAGATATAAGCCACAACAACCTCTCACTCACCTGAAGTAATTTTTGCTTTTATTTTCTTGACTGGTTTTTAGATCCAGTTTGACATTTATCTTTGAGCAAATATTCTGAGATTGCAAGGTATTTCCTTGAAATCTGTCAGAGAAGGAACACTGGGCTCCAGCCAAGTTCCAGGCCTTGGGAGGTTCCTTTCTATCCATCTCTGAATCTTGAATGGGAATGGTCTCTCTTCTTTAGCAATCATATGAGACAGTGTAGAAAAATGCTTCAAAATAGTGACTTCCTTAGACAATCAACTATGGCTATAGGTAGCCACCATCTCCACACATGAGAGTACAGTGTCACAGGAGAGTCCTCTGTGCTGGCTACTGGGAACAACATTCTTGAGAAGCAGCTTCGGGCAGGGAAGATGGGAATGGAGGCACCTGAGCTGTGACCTGGTCACTGGGGAAAAGGCTGGGGGCCAACACACCTGCCTGCCAGCATGTGGGACAGAAAAATGCAGCAAAATGGAATGACCTCAAATGCAGGAGAAGGCTTTTGTTGAGGATGAAAAGATAAGGGACCGGAAATGGAACAAAGAAGCACTAACTCAGTTTCCCTTGTGTGACACTAGGGCACAGGAAAAGTGACCCTGCTCGGCAGAAAACCACACTCAGAAGCTGAGTTGGTGCAGAGCAGGAACTCGGCCAAGGGGCTGTGGGATCTGGGCCTGTGATAGTCGTGTGCAAGAAGCTAGTCAAACACCTGGAGATGACGATGCAAGGATACCCAGATGGAGGTGGGTCTGTAGGGACAGCAGGTGCTCTGCTAGAGTCAGGAAGTGGCCCTCATGACCGTTACATCATCTCCACGTATGGCCCCCAAATCTGGACTTGTGGCTTCTGGGCTGAACCATTGCTGAAATGCAGCTGTGGCTTTGGGGTGACCGTGCCACATGAGCAACAGAGCCATTTGACCAGCAGTATTCTGGGGGCCCAGCATCCCCTCCTGGAGCCTCTTCTATGGGAGCCACACCCTCACCAAGAAAGGTTGGGAGTCAGGCCGGGGATTTAGCTCAGGGCTTCTGGCACCTGCCTTGCAAGTGTAAGGGCCTGGGTTCGATCCCCAGTAACCACATACCATACTGGGTGTGGAGACTCACCCCAGCAGCAATCAGTACCACATACCACAGTGCCAGGCATGGTGGCTCACGCCTGTCATCCCAGCACTCAGGAGGCAGAGGCAGGAGGATTGCTGTGATGTGAGTTCGAGGCTGAGCTCAGGGCCAGCCTGAACTACAAAGTGAGACCCTGTCTCAAAAAAACCTTTAAAAAAAGAATGATTGGGAGTGACTTGGTCAAAGGCAGAGCACCAGGCAGGGAGCTAAATTCCACAGCAACATGGAGCTTTGTGCAGGGTCTGAAAAATCCTGAGATTTCCCTCATGTCGGCAGATGGCCTTCATAGGATGGAAGTCGGAAGGCATGTGTTACAAAACAAGGGAGGGGGGACTTTCTTCCTGTGGTAGGAAGCTTGTCTCTGAAGGTCAGCAGAAGGACCTCATTGATAATCAAAGGCCACAGAGAGCCTTCACTTGGACCAGACAGAGTAACAAAAGCACAACCAAGTCCAGCTGTGCCTCACCTAGCGCAGAGCATGGCAGGGTTAGGAGAGCTAACAGGGTTCTCTGGGCCTCCCTCCTTCAGAGCCACCCAAAGCCCATCTCTAGGTTAGAGTCTGAGATTGAGAATAAGCAGAACAACCAGGCCACGCCCTTCTTTCCTCCCTCCCAGAGAACCTCTATCTCTGCGTCCATTTGCACCAGGGCTCAGGAAGCCAGAAGAGGCACCAGCTGGGAGGAAAACCCAAAGACACGGCACCGAACACACGAGTTGCCTGGGACAAAGGGGCTCACGCCAGACCGCTGTCTCAAACTGCTCTTCACCGAGAGTACGGGGAGACTGTAAGGCAGGGCCTGCTCAGCAGGAGAGGACTCAACAGCATGGCCACAGAGGACTGCAAGAAACTCATTCCCACAGGAGGAGTACACACAGTATGTAGAGATCAGGAGTAGAAAACAGAAAGGAAAATATGTTTACAGGTTAACGATAAAGCATTAGTGAAAAGGAAAATCACCTCACTTCTCTCCAGCCCAGTGGGAGGGCCTGTGTAGTTCCAGAAGATATGACTGTGTATTTACTTCAGTTTTGTTGGCTGTACATGCAGGAAGACTAGAATTGGGCTTTTTATAAATCACTGATGTATTCTTTATTGCCTAATATATAATTAGTGTTTACATATATGTACATATGTTCCAAAGGCCTACTCTGCATAAGGTACATAGAGATTTCACATATCCTTTTATATGCAATTATTGAGAGAACAAGGAATGTTATATATCAAAATTTAGGAGAGAAAAGCCAAAGCTGAGCTAAAAGTTAAATTCATAGCTATAAAAACAATTATTAAAGAAAGGAAGAGAGAAGGAAGAATAAAAGTAAAGAGGGGGGATTCATTTTCTCTGACATTTTATGAATTTTCTTCAGAGATTAGGTTATTTTCATACTGGATTAACAAACTACAGACAGAGAGAATTTTTTTTCAGTTCACTTTATGAAACTACTATGAATCTAACCATCATATCAAATTTCAAACATAAAAGAAAAAAAAAGAAAGCTGTAGATCCTTCTCACTTTGAAAATAGATTAGAAAATTTCAAGTAAAATGTCTGCAAATTCAGCAGGAGAGTAGAAGAATTAATTCATCATGAATGACCAAGTACTGCCTCAATAATAAAAGAATGGTTCGATATTAATCCAAAAAAGAATAGTCCTAAAATAATCTCAAGCTAAAAATATTTTCATGGCATCCAATACCTCACCTGGTGTTAAATACTGTTTGAAAATAGCACCATAAACCAGTCTCCTCAACACTATAAAATACACAAAGCTGAAGTCTGTGTTTTTGAGGGGAGGACAAGCCAGAATATCACCTGACCTCTCAATATTAGCACAGATGTTCTCAATTACTAGAAAAAAATATGAATAATTATTAGGAAAAAATTGAAAAATTATCAAATGGAAATATTATTTGAAGAATAAACACTGTAGAAATTTTGCAAGCAAATCATGCCTTCAAGTGATTTGCTTGGTTTGTTGTTGTTCTTGTTTGGCTTTTGTTTTATTTTGTCTTGCTTTTGAGGTAGGGTCTCACTATGCAGTTCAGGCTGGACTTGAACTCCCTATGAAACCCAGACTGGCCTCCACCTGGCTGTGTGTCTCCTGCCTCAGCCTCCTGAGTGCTAGAATTACAGACACATACCACCACACCCAGTACAAGTATAAACTTTTCTTAGAAGAAATGACAAGAAAAATGAGGGGCCGGGAGTTTAGCTCAGTGGTTCCAGCACCTGTCTTGCAAGCTCAAGGTCCTGAGTTCGATCCCCAATAACCACATACAACAATGCCAAGTGTGGTGACTTATGCCCAGCAGCAATCTGTACCACATACAACCATGGCCAGTGTGGTGGCTCATGCCTATAAACCCAGCACTTGGGAGACAAAGGCAGGAGGACTCCTGTGAGGTTGAGGCTGAGTTCAGGACCAGCATGAACTACAAAGCGAGTCTGTGTCTCAAAAAAGAAGGAAAGAAAGAAAGAAAGAAAGAGAGAGAGAAAGGAGAATGAAAAAATTATCAGAATTAATGGGTTAAAGGAATTTTCTGGAATTAAAAGCAATACACAGCTTCCTGAAATTGTGGCATAGCTTATTCCACCTACTCTTCCTTCCTAAAATAATGATAACCTCTGCACAAAATACTGAAAGTGACTATTAAGAGTCATGGGCCTTGAATCCAGGTGCCCGGTCAGATGGCTGTTTGTATGTTTGCTTTCGCAGTCACCAGTGTTTGGGGTCCCACAGTCCCAGAATGGGACAGATGGGCGAGGGCAGCAGGAGCAGAGCTGCCTGGAGCCCTCAGGCCCACACGTGAGAGATCAGTGTGATGGTGAAAGCTGGGGATGTGGGGGCTGCTGGTTATGCAGAATTACCAGAGCAAAACCAGGGCTCAAGTGGAAACAGTTAGCAGATGCCACTGTAACCAAAGGCAAAGGGGGCCTGGCTCGGAGACTGGCCCACAGCCGCTCAGGAAGCAGCGGTGGACGGCAGCCACCTGGGGGTGAGCGGAGAGCCCAGTGCCACTGCTGGAGCTTGTTAGTGCTGCCTGTACTCAAGAAACCACCGCAAGAAAGAGGTATGCTGGGAAGAGCTGCACTGTTCACTGGCTGAACTGAGGGAATGCAGGGAGCCCAGAAAGTCCACGAGAATAAAAGGGCATTCTTTTGTATTCAACAAGTAAAAGATGGGCTGGGGATGTAGCTTTGTGGTTCCGTGCCTACCTGGCAAATGCAAGGTCCAGTTTGATCCCCGGTACTAAAAAAAAAAAGTCAGCAAGTAAAATATGAAGTGAAGACAGGTTTGCACCAACTTCCTGTGATTTCACCTGAGCACAGTGACCTCATCATGGATTGGACACTCAGACACAAGCTCCAGGGAAGACCCCAACCCCGACTGTGCCATACTTGTACCCTCCTGGCCACCCCACACAAGCCCAATGTGCTCATGGTACTCCGAAGCAGGTAATCATCCAGAAGAGAACTACAGTGGACCTCTGACACATGGGCTGCCTGGAATGACTAGAAAATGAAGCATCAGAGATTTTAGAGTGTTGTATTCCCTGAGGGCTGAGAGTTGGGACCCCACACAAGACATTGTGCATCAGAGATGTACCAAGACTCCTGGATGCCCTAAATGTCTCCAAAGCAGCAAAGAAACCTGTGCAAGGATGAGAGGTGTACATTCTTTAGTGCTTTCTCTAAATGTTGCCAGCAGAATGGCCAAGAGTCCATGTAGGGACACCCCGCTCCCAGGAAGCTGCAGCACTGAGCTGGGCAATTCTGGGGCCCCAACTTTACCCATGTAGTGACAGGTAGTACATGCTTCTGTCATTATTCCTGCTCCACTTCTGGACATGAGGCACAGATCGTCAGGGTCTAGGGTCCGGAGGAGCCATTTCCGGCCCTGCCACAGAGCATGGAAGCCTCCCATGCGAGTGTCCCTGCTGGATGTCTCAGGGAAGGGCTAAGTACATTTTTACTGGAAAGAAATGAATGGGTTCTCATATTAAAATAAGCCACAAGATTTTAAAGGCAAATTTGGGTAACATCTTGAGAAAATAATGAATTCTTATTGTATACACACTATACGCAAATAAAGGCACTAAGACTTCCTCTGTATATAGGCAAACAACATGAATAGATTATAGAAGAAAATATAACAGTCTTCAAATTTTTTAGTATGATGTCATCCAAAAACCAATAATCTAAAAGTAAAACAACAGTTCTCCCCTATTAAATCAGTGAAACTTTTTGATACTATCGATGCCCGGTGTTGAGAGACCATGAGAAGACCAGCTCACACGGTGCAGGACTGGCCTCGTCTCAGGTAGCAGCTGTGGCCACACAGATACCAGCTCACAATGTTCTTGACTTCAAGTCCCCATAGTCATATATTAGGAATCTCTCCTAAAGACTGTGAAGCAGAGAGAACATTCCGGAACAGAGGAGATGGTACATAAGTGACAATGAGGAAGCACCGGATGTCTTCCACTCAACCCTACAGAGAGGTCGGGCCATACCCAGCCCGCTGCTCCCCTCATTTCCTGGCTTCTCCATCCCAGTGGAGAGCTGAGGCATTAACCACCACAGGCTGGTGTGAAATAGACAGAGATGCTCCTCGAGGTGCCTGTGAAGTTAAACAGAGGGACAGGAACAAACACACCTCCGGAAGACCACCTGCTCGCCCCTAGGCCCTACCTCCTGAGGGCTGCACTACCTCCCAGGAGCCCTGTGCCTGGTGACCAAAACTCTAGCACACAGCCTTCGGGTACATTCCAGACACAAACCATGGCCCTCATTCAGGCCTGTCTCACACATGTATTAAGTGGTTTCTCAAGGCCACTCCAGTTTACTTAATGCCCATGCTGTGTGCATTAGGTAGAAGCATGAGGCCACAGTCTGTTCTTGGGGTCCCCACTGACTCCTCAGTGAGTCAAGGGTCCCCACAACCCTTCTCTTGCATCTCATGGAGTCAGAGAAAGGCCACACTCAGCTCCCATCCCAGGGTTGTTCATTCAGACAGCATCAGACATGAGGACACCCAAGGGCCAGACACAGCTGGCACGGGGACATACAAGACAGGAAGCAGCAGCTCCATGGCCTTGTGCGCATGTGGGTTAGTGGAAGGAATATAGGACAAATCAGTCTGAGTGTGTGCATGAGACCACACAAGCTGACACAAGAACATGGAGGGGGCAGCTCCTTCCTGGGGATCATGACAAAGACCAAATGAGAATGTGTCTGCAGAGCAGCGAACATAAAACCTGGGAGCCCTTGTTCATTCCCACTGTGTCCTTGCAGCCACTGACCACGCTTGTCCTCTTTACTTTCAGGTCATGTAGCCCAGCCCACCCATCCTGACCAAATCCCCACAGTCCTATGTGCCACCCACCAGGTCAAACCACAGGCCCCAGGGGCAGAACCCATGGTCACCCTTCACCCCTCCACTCCCAGATACCAACTGTTAGCTGAGGAATTGGAGAAGGTCTCAACACCCAGTCCTTCAGCTTACTTCTGGGAAACAAAGTGACTAGCAGAAACTTCTGGGTCCAAGCTGCACTTCTGTCCCCACGTAAATCAGAGAGCCACTCCCCCTTCTTTGGTGTGGCCCGCAGTATCTTCCCACACGTACTTGTTAGAGTTATTTGTCTCGAGCACTAGTCCATGTGCTGGGAACATTTCCAATCAAGAAAAAAATGAGTTAAATAAGCAGAAACTGATCCCACAAGGACAGTATGCTTTTCTATTGTGGCCATGGGCATGGCACAGCTCAGAAAGCAGAACTTGCTGTTGAGCACTTAGTACTATTTACAACCCCTGTCCTTGCTGCTGAGCACACAGAGATGAAGAAGACAGGGACACCACTCAGGATACTGACGAAGCCCAAGCCAGGACCTCACATGTGTGCAGGTGACACAGGCTTCCAGCTGACATGCGCAAATATTTTCCTTTTAATCAGCATGATAATTACATACACTGATGGAACACAGAGTGACAATTCACGGCATTTATACAACACAGCAAATGGCAAGATCAAATCCAGATGACTAGCATATCCATCCCCTCAAACACACTGGCAGCTTCTTTGCATTGGGCACCTTCAAGCTCCTCCCTACTGGCCATTTTGAAATATCCAATTCAATGTTACCAGACTTAGAGTCAAGCTTGAGTATGGAAGATACAGATTGCTTCACAGAGACTTAACTTTTTTTTTTTTTTTTTTTTTGAGACAGGGTCTCTCTGTGTAGTTCAGGCTGGCCCAGGCGAGCCTTGAACTCAGAAAATGTAGCCCAGGTGAGCCTCAAACTCAGAAAAATCCTCCTGCCTCTGTCTCCCATGCAGTGGAATTATAGGCATGAGCCATAAGGCAAAATGGAATGAAATGTCTCAGAGCCCGGACAAAGTGTTACCTAGGTTTTGGCTGACTTTCCAAAGAATGGGTTGTAGTTCTAGGCACAAGGACAGAAAGCTTCAGGCTCACAGCACAGGGACACCAGTGAGACTGCTGGCTCTTAGGAGGAAATAGGTTAATAAGTTACAGCATGACATTGATCTCCGTAAACTATACTATGGGGCTCATACACAGGAAGTTACATTCAATACCTAATGTCTCTCCGTCCCACATCTGAAAGAGTCGAAGAGATGATTAAGGAAAATAAAAACAGAACAGCCAGCTACAAAAAGTAAATTGGAGGGTATAGACAAATTTAATTATTCTAATAAGATGTCTCTTTCAGAATTCTTTTCGTCATCAGGCCCAAACCTGATCATTCATTAAGTTCTTCCACTAAAAAGGGAAAAAAAAGAAGTCATTTATAACTTTTTTCTAAATGCCATTTTGTAACCTTTAGTCCCTTCATTCTCACTTTGGCTACAAGGGCATAAACCTGTAATTAACAACTTCGTTAGTGCCTCTGCAATGGTAATTGGCATGTATAGCCTTGAGGTAGTAAGAATGAAAAATCATTTCCCTCGGCCTTCCCCGCTTCCCACCCCACTCCTCTAGGCCCACTGGTTGTTATTCAGTGCTTGCCAAGATTTCACCTTCCACAGGAACCTTGTGCTAACAGGGCAGGTCCTACACAGTGACCTCGTAGGGAGGCAATCAATACATATACTGTAATAGTTCCCTAACTTGTAAAGCAGCCCGGAAAAAAAAGAGGGAAAAAAACATACAGGCTGGGCCGAGATTAGATTATCAATTATCACGAAACTGTCTGCAACTTCAAAGGGCCCTGAGCTGGGGAAAGCAGTTTATCACAGCTATAAGAGGCCTGCAATTATCTCCTATGTCACCCAGATGCAGAGCAGTGTGGGGTAACTAACTGCAGTCTGGGGGAGACGAAAAGAGAAAAGCAACATTTCCCTTGGACCATGAGCCACTGGTTTTGGACCTAGTATTGACAATAAGCAGGATTCTAGAGATGTGAACCTCAGCACCTCCATCCGACACGATGAGACTCCGTGCAGGGCGTGCGTTCAGCATGAGGAGACAGTGCTCTCCTCCTCCCTGGACTCTGGTTTCCACGCAGCTCAGCGGGGAGTTACTAGCGTATCAGAGGGCGATGCATCAGAAGGTTCCGGAGCTGTGTGATACTTGGGCTCAGCCATTTTCTAAAGGGCTCATGCTGGTACGTCACAGAAATGGCAGGGAAGAAAACACTCTTGGAAGCAAAACTTTAGGACTGACATCACTTCTTGGTTAGACTATCAGAGTCCTTTTTTTTCTCTCTCTTTCTTATTCCAGTGAGATTAAAGACACTTCAATTTGACCCATAGTATCATAGAACTAACTAGAACAAAGGAAAATTAATGTAACATTTATCAATAAAGAGAAAAGTCCCCAGGCTAAAATCATATCAAATAATAAACAGTTAAATTCTGAAGGGATCACAAGATGAGTTAATGTACAACTCTCAAATTGTACACCATGAACTAGAGTAAAATTCCTTCCACAGCTCTGCACATGGCCTTGTCTGGCCTCTCACTATGAGGCCCCCATTTCTTCCAAGCCAGGTAATCCCGGGAACAACCCACCAGCAGGGAGCCAAGTGTCGGCCCTCAGTAAGAATCCTAGTCCAGGGCCAGGGATTTAGCTCAGTGGTTCTGGCGTCCACCTGGCAAGTGCAGGGTACTGAGTTTGATTCCCAGTAACCATATACCACAATGCCGGGCTTCGTAGTTCATGCCTGTAATCTCAGCAGTTGGGAGGCAGAGGTAGGAGGATTGCTGTGAGTTTGAGGCTGGCCTGGGCTACATAGTGAGGTCAGGACCAGTTTGAACCATAAAGTGAGACCCTGTCTCAAAAATAAGAGTTCCAATAAAAATACCATCAAGATCAAATCCAGCTCCAGCATTTGAGGGTTTTTTTTTCCTCTTTCCTTCCTGTCTTTTCTTTTTTTCTTTCTTTTCTGTGCTAGAGATTGAACTATATATACAGCCCTTTTTCTATTTTTTTATTTTAAAACCAATTTTAACTAAGTCACTAAGTTGCTCAAACTTGATATGCCCCTGCCTCAGAATACAAGGATAGCAGGAAGTGCCTCTGCCTGGCTTTCGCAGCATCTTTGGCCATTGGCATCCTTCTTTCCTGCTTCTTGCTGGAGGAAGAAGTTTTCACCTGCACTAAATTTCCATTTTTATTTTTACTAACTAAATCCACCAAAGATTTTAATAACACAGCCTAGGACTGAGTTGCCCACACATTTTTATCTCATCACAAATATACACCTCTTACATTTGAAATATTATGTCAATAGCGCGTGAATACCGAAATGTATAAAATTAATTTTCCTTGTTCATTTTGTCTTGGCGCTCTGGCAAGGGTTTCTTCACTTATTATAAAAAGAACATTCAACTACTACTCTCCAAAAACTTGGAAAGAATAAATGTATATTCTTTTTAAGACAATCTAAAATCCAACATAAAATAGCAATTAACATTTAGTTATATTTCCCTCTAGTATTTCTGTGTATTGGTACATTTTTATAGCACATAGTTCTTGCCATATAAGTTTTTGTTTTTTGTTTTTGGGGTTTTTTTTTTTTTTGAGACAAGTCTCGCTTTGTAGTTCAGGCTGGCTGTGAGCTCACAGTGTAGCCCAGGCGAGCCTGGAACTCACAGCAATCCTCCTGCCTCTGCCTCCCCAGTGCTGGGATTACAGGCCTGAGCCACCACGCCTAGCACTGTGGTATGCGGTACTGATTGCTGGTGGGCATGAGTCACCAAACCCAGCACTGTTGAATGTGGTTACCCGGGATCGAACCCAGGCCCTTGTGCTGGCAATGCAGGCACTGGAACCACTGAGCTAAATCCCCGGCCCACCATCCAAGTTTTTTCATGAGATTTTTATAATGTCTACTTTTCCACATCTTGGCCAACTCTCAGAGACAATTTATGAGTTTGCTGTAGATCTCATAGAGGAAAGTAGTTACAGTTCTGCTTTGGGGTAGATGATGGCATTATGCCCACTCTTTGGTGGTGTGGCACAATCCTGTTCACTTCTCTGCTGAGCATGGAGCATCGTCCTCATTGAACCAGGTGATCCCCAGTGCCCACCAGGCAGAAAATGGCAGCATACTGTCTGCTCTGAGCAGGGCAAGAGAGACCACAGCAGATGCTGGCTCGGGAGCCCACAGACAATCCACACAGTCACTCCACACTCATCCTGCTTTAGTGTCCAAAGCATTTCAAGTTGTCCCAGCATTTCGCTGTTCAGATCTGACACTAACGTGTCTGACTTCATCCAGTTATTTGAAATACATCCAGAGCTATCAAGATGCAACCAAGCTGGTTTATTTTACTTCCTGTTACAATACTTATTGGCACCTCAGGGGTTAGTAAGGGAGCAGCAAAAGCTGAGAACCCAGTGTCCTATAAAACAAAGAAGGAACCACTAGAAGGAAAGGAGTCCCTCAATCCAGCGGTGGATAGTGTGGTCCAGGAATCAGAGAGATACCACTTGGTCTTCTTCAAGTTTTAAATCGGCCTCCACCCTCTTCGAGGAGAGTGGACCCTAAACCTACAAGACCCTCTGTGATGACATGAAGGAGCCTGCACCCAGGACACCTGCCTACCCTCGAGGGCTCTGACTCCCACAGCACTCAGGGCTCCGCCAGAAACACTGGACAGTGAAGAGAGCTTGGCAAGGGACCCCGCCTCACTTGGAAATAGTTGTAATTCTGATTTCAAAAGGGCCAGCCTACCCCGAGAAGAATTCACACCAGACATTTGCTCTGGGAAGGAACTCAGCTCCCCAAGTGTCATGAGGCCACCCTCTACAGCTAGTCCTTCGTGGGTGGGTGTCCACATCATAAAAACCACAGTTTAATAGCTGCTAATTGGCATCCTTGTTAGCATTTTAAAGAAAAAACATTCCAACAGATTTCTCTTCCTGCTTTAAAAATAAGGATGCCATCATCAGGAGACGCCACTTCTATTTCCTAAAAGTCTCATGGCAGCCATCTTCACAATCCAAGGCGCTTAAACACTCTTTAAAAATTAAAGCCCTATTCCCTCTTCTTAGCAATGATGTCTTTTGCTACCTATTAATGAGTCAAATTGCTAGTCCAGACATGCTAGAGAAGAAATAAATGCCAAGCTGAAAACGTTTGGCTTTTGTGTGTGTGCTTCTTTGAGATTAAACGAAACGATACGTAATCTTGAATTATGTCATGATGCATAATGCTGTGATTTCCTGGAAAATGTGGCGCTAATCAGTTATTCATTTAGGAATTAACTAGAGAATCAATTGTCAGATTAAACTCCTTTAAAATTCTCCAAGTCCTTTTCTTGGCATTAACACTCCAAGTATACTGAGCCCTTTGTGTATATTTAAGCAGGAAAGGGGAGAAGGCTTTCTCATGCGCCAAACGGAAAAAGAAAACAAAAGTATCCTTTGCTGCAGTTGTTAGGCAGAGAGGCCTTGGTGATTTGCCACAGCGGCTCAGACACCAGACCCACAGGCACAGTCTCTGCTACATGTGTGTCCCACAGGCAGCGTGAGCCCGCAGACTCCCAATAGAGGCTGATGTCATGGGCCATGCCCTGCGGCTTCCGAGTTGGCCCAGAGTCCAGCGAGCTCTCACTGCCCCCGACGCCCCCACACACTCCAGCTGGAAAGACAGCTTCTTATGTGCTTTCTTGCTTCAAAAGCAGCTAATCACAGACTAACATTTGCTTATCATGTGTAATCTAGAAAATATAAAAGTTGGCATTACTTAGTTTTGGCGGAGTGTTGGTAGAATTTTCTATCGATTCATACACAGTGTCTTTCTATGCCCAGGCTTCTTGAGTTGTTCAATCCTCGTATGTCTCACCTAAAGATTATTTATATTTCTTTCCTACCTGTTTTTGGTCAGCTAGTGCAGTAGTGTCCTGAGGATTGTCCATACGCCAAGAGACAGGGGAAGTGTAGGGCCACCAGAATGCCCCGGCTTACAATTAACAGCCACCTGAATGGAAGGGGAAACAGAAATAAACTCAGAAATTACAGGGAAACCTTTCATCAAAACATCAAAACAGTCGCTGGCTGGGCACAGTGGTGCACGCCTGTAATCCCAGCTACTCTGGAGGCTGAGACAGGAGGGACTGGGAGTTCCAAGCCAGCCTAGGCAATTTACCAAGTTTGGCGAGATTCCCCATTCTCTGGCCTATCAGAAAAATTTAAAAAGAAAATCTCTTAGAAAAGGCTGAGAATGTAGTTCAAGTGCAAGGCCAAGGATTTCACCCTTAAGACTACTATATAATTTTTTTTTAAATTTAAAGAAACTGAAACTGTTTCAGATATCTCTATACTTCTACCTCACCCCCACCCCCCCCCACACACACACACAATATCTATCGCCTTTTAGAAAGATGCTTTCAAAGAAACAAGTTCTCCAAGGCTGTGGCCCTTTCAGAGCAGTCGGGATGATAGAGCCCAGTTACCACAGTGGTACCTTTTCATTCAAATCTCCTGAGGCTAAATTTTAAATTCTGAGCCCACAGGGAAAGAAACGGTGACAGATGAGGCATGTGACATTACATACACGGGTGTTCTCGAAGACTTTTTCACATAAATAATAATTTGCTCTTGCTGAGAGTGACAGAATTGAAACCGTGATTAGATATGACAGGCAAGGGTGAAGACCGCAGAAACACTGCCCTGTTTCTGAGTCTGTTAGAAACTCCTAACATGGACAAGAGCTGTGTGCCCCATCCCTCAGAGCACACAGTAAATCCTCGGGTACTTTTGCTATCATGATATCCATCATCATTGACCAAACATTGGTACTTCTTTCAGCTAAGCCATTTATCCACGCAGTATCTCTGACATGGTTGAGACACTTAGTATATAGAAAAAAAGGTTTGTGCCTGACAAAGTCATCAGTTTTCTGTTTTTGCTTATTATTTTCCTGCTGGAGCTGACAACTGACATTATTTTAATGTACTAAGCCTTCCTATTAGTGAAAGTGAAATAAGGAGTCCTTGGGTTGAGAATGGAATGGCTGAAGACCGAAACCAGTTGTGCACATGCTAGTAGACACCAGCAGCTTAGCCCATGTCATCAGAGTCACATCTTAGGTCTGGAAAAGCTCCCACACTGTGGATTACACATGAGCTAGGACTATGGGCTGGGTGTGACAAGCCATGCTTCTAATCCCAGCAGGCTGAGAGGCTGAGGCAGGAGTTTACACCCAAACTGGGCAATTTACATGTATGTAGCTCAGTGTGAAGCCTTGGATTCAAATCCCAGTACTAAAAAATAGGAAGTTATGACTATGAAGCATGAGGTTCCTGGTTTAAATGGATGTGTGTGGCACACTCGGATTTACCCTGCAAGTGGGCTCTGCTTGTCCCTAGAGGTAGCTCCGGGCTTTGCTCCCATTTTTCTTGCCTTAGTCAGAGCACATCTCTGGCTTCCTCATGTGCGGCTGCCTCTGTCTGAACACTGAGGAAGCACGTGGGACGGCCAAGGCCCCTTGCTTAAGGAGCACATTTACGTTTCACCAATTGGCCACATGGCTTGGGTTCTCCCTCTGTCCATCACATTGTAGTCCCAGGAACTCTAGCTTCACACAGAAAGTCTGAGGAACTTCAAAGGACTGGTTTTCCTATTATCAGTGATACTCAGAGAAGCAATGCAGACAAATAGGGCAGCTCCAAAACATGACTTCCTTGATATTTTTGAGCGACACTGGTTTCTTTTGACCAAATGCACAGAAAGGTCTGGAAGTGCCTTTTCTAAGGAAGGCTTTATTTAGATACTCAAACCCTATACTTACTTAATGATCAGGCTCTTGTTAATAACACTTTTTATACCTTCAGAAAGCCTACTGTATGATAAAGTTCAATAAAATGCCTTAATTTAAGTTTTAATTTTAAATTACTTTTGTGGGGACCAGGGATTTAGCTCAATGGTTCTGGCATCTGCTTTGCAAGTTCAAGGGCCCAAGTCCGACCCAGGTAACCATATACAACAATGCTAGGTATAGTGACTCACACCCACCAGCAATCAGTACCGCATACCACAATGCTGGGTGTGGTGGTTCCACTTGTAATTCCAGTGCTCAGGAGGCAGAGGCAGGAGGATTGCTGTGAGGTCAAGGCTCCCCTGGGTTACAGTGAGCTCAGGGCCAGTCTGAACTACAAAAGTGAGACCTTGTCTCAAAAAAAAAAAAAAATTACTCCGGCTATGAAGACAGCATCACTGCGGGTTTGATTATTAATAATGAATGTAGCAGTCAGTATTTTATACTCTATACCAAATGCTTCCTACACATCAGCTCACTTAATCCTACCACAACCTGATGTCACAGGAAACACTATCACCCCATCTCTCAGGAGAAAACTGAGCACAGAGAGAGGAAGACTAGCTCAGGTCACACAGCAGTGCACAGCAGGGCCTGATGCCACTCCCAGCACACAGGCAGCAGGGTCACACTCCTCCTTCGGAACTGTCCTACCTCTCCCTTCTCTGTCTGCCATTGGTGACTGTCTCCTTGGCTGCCGCCGCTGCTGCTAATAATGACGGGATGAGTCCAGCACGCACAACCCCACACCCTCCCAAGCCTGTCCAGGCTTGCCAGATGTCACACCAGTCTCGAGACCCATGTGCCTCCCAACCCGCGCTGCTGCTCCGTGTCGTGTAAAGGAACAAAGGTCCCCTGCTCCCTTCCTGGGGCACGGCAGCCTGAGGGGAGGCCACACAGTCCGTGGTGCCACCTTCTTGTCAGGTGCCAAAGCATGAGAGGCCACTGGATTGAGCCAGAACTAAAGCTGTTCCGGGGTGTGCTTGGAGGCACAGCCCCTGAACTCCTGCCCACAGACACGGGGCTCTGTCTGCGTGGGGAGCCACAGCGTCAGCGGGGTCGGGTGTCCAGGACTGCGCATCACTGCAGAAGCACTGGCTGTCTTCCTCTGGCTTTCGCGCTCGCCTCCCTGTGCAAGGGCGCTGAGAACACCCACCGCACAGCCAGGCCAACAGCAAGGATCCAGGGGTATTCCACGGCCCCATTTCTGACGGGAGCAGTGGCAGGCTTGCGGCGCACTGAGTTCTGAGCTATGCGATCCGGTAGTGCAGTGCAACTCCTACTCCCTCAACACACAAGTGTGAAACAAGAAGAGCGTTCTTGGCACAGAAATAGACTTCGGTCGGCACTCTCTTCCCAAGAGTCATCTGACCAGCCTCAGGAGACATCTGTCTGACTTCTTCAAATTAAATACCTCCATTGGGCTTTCAAGGAACTCAGGTCAAACTCTGTTTCTCTTTAAAACAAATCCTACCTAGAAACGCTCCACAGAAAGAAAAATGATCTTCACCCAGCAGAGGGCGCACTGATTTGCAAATCGTGTTTGGTTCAAAAGTAGAAAGGGGTCCCTCTTTGCTTTGACTTTTTCTTTAAAGATCATATCCTATATAAAGCTTGAAAAATCAACCCGTTACAAACATAGAAAAAGAAATACTTGTTGTAAAGCCATGACTCCTACTGACAAGTGCTCCGAAGACCGACGACTTGAAATTGTCACTGAATACACTTGAAGCCATAGTGCAGCGTGAGAAGGGGCACCTGCAGAAGGCAGGCCTCTCAACCGAGTGAGCCAGAGAACGGGGAATCTCGGATGGCTGGGGCATAGGCCCCACTTACTTCCTGGTGACTCAGAAGGATACTGCTTCAAGGAAAATCAAGAACGTGTTGGTTTTTGCCTTTATTTAGTGCAAAAGGCTCATGCTGCTAACTTGGAGGGGGAAGAAGTCTGGACACTTAGTTAACAAGCCTGGGCAAGCAAGTTAGCTGTACAATCTTGGTACATCGCCTATCAGATGATAGCTACCTATAAAATGAAAATACCTGGAGAGAATAAAGACTAGGCTGAGCCCTGAATTGTAAGGACAGTACCTGGAAGACTCAACCTGGCTGTGGATGGGGCCATGTTCTGGAGCACCCACTTCCAGTTGGAGCCTTGCTGGGGCTGGCCCGGCTTCCTGCTGGACACCAGTGAGTTTGAGCTGAGCACACAAGGCCACCCTGCCCAAGCCTTACACCACCTAGCAGGAGGCTGCCTTTTGTTCTGATCGCTTTGTTCTCAAAGACTAAAAGCCATTAAGTTCCAAATCATGAAATAAGGATGGCAGTCAGGATCATGACAGAACATCAAGTAATATTTCCATTTCAATTTAACAAATGTTAATGAGCATTGTCTATAGAATGATCCAAGGAGCTAAGATGAGTACAATAAACTATGTGAAATACTTTGTGATAAATTCAGCAAAAGATATACTGGTATCCTGGCTCATGAAATTGATTCTTTCTAGGATTCTGTCCACAGACTGAGTTGCAATTAAATTCAGTGATTAGGGTCCATGTTGATCTTATGGAAAAATTTGAGTCCGTTTTATTTGTGACCCAAGTTATGGAGATGATTGAATTCATGAACCGAGGTACCACTGTGTGGGGCAGGGGACAGTATAAACACACCACAAACACAGAGCAAGACAGCCAGGAAAAAGAAGAAACAAAGATATTAGGGAATTCTGAGGCTGGGGAGTTGTTCCCACTTGGGAAAAGCAGGAAGTTTCAAGAGGGGCTGATGTTTGAATTGAGCCCAGACACAGACAAGTTTCTGTAGTAAGGGGAGTCAGGGGTAGCAGAGGGGAAGATGAGGAAAAAGTCTTGATTCTCCAGGTCACACCAGCACTGCCCATCACTCAGCAATGTCTGAAGCTAAGTTGTGCCCCTTGTCACAAGGATTAATCTTGGAGAGTACTTGTGCCAATAGCTATTTGACAGGAAAACGCAGTTGGTGGATATGAGAAAAGAAATCTTAAAAATTAAAGATGAGTGAAAAAAGTAAGATTTCGTGGGTCTTTGCTTGGGGGGACACTTGGTAAGGCCCACAAAGGCTTCATTTAGAAATAGTTGGCTTTCCATATCACCAGTTTTCTCAAAGAGTTTCAAGGAAAGTGCTGATTTTGCTCATATTTCTTAGTCATTTAACACAAAAGGATAAAGTCTCAGAAGCCCTATAATGGAAGCCTGTGGCCAGAGATTTAGCTCAGTGGCTCTGGTGCCTGCCTTACAAGCACAAGGTCCCAAGTTCTATCCCCAGTACCAAAATAAAATCCCTCACAGGAGCCACCTGCCGTGAAATCCTCAGTTCTGTATTTCAAGTACACTAAACATGTCCTCAATCACATGTGCCACATAAGAAGTTATATGCTTTGTACTTGCTAACATTAGACAGTACACAATTTGCATAATTCAGGAAATTGGGCAAATACTTGACATTACTATGAGCGATCTTGAAAAGTGGCATATTAATCTCCAGCTCCTCACTATGAGCAAACTCCTAACTATGAGTAAACCAGGAGCACTGTCATTGCTGGCAGCAGGAAATGGAGAGATTTGTCATAGATGGTGTCTGGTTTAGAATTCCATCAAGATTTGGAAGACACACATCTCCATTTGGTAATAAACTCAAGCAAGAGGAGCTAATGGAGAGTAAGAAAAATTATAAAAGGAGCTCATATTTCTACAGTGAAAAATGCTTGAAAGTTGTCTCAGTGTCTTTTACATTATATTCTGTAAGACTTCTTGATTCTCACTTAAAGCATCAAAAATACAGCAGACAATTGTATATTAATTGGAACATTAATAATGCATTTCTAAACTAAATGATGTCCCTGGGATTTCCAGGGAAATTTCAGAAATGTACGGCTCAAGTCCTCCTTATAACAGGCACACTGAGCCCTTCATCAGGTATTCATTTGAATGGATTTTTTCTTCCAAGCTTCCATTGGCATTCAGTGAATTGGTGGATAAAGTAAATACATTCATGTAAACAGGTTTGATTAGCACTTCTTGCCTTTCCAAACAGGGGACTAATACCCCCTCTCTGTGACATGCCTGCTCAGTCGTTTCTGCTCAATGTGTGCAGGATTCTGTAAAGACCACTGTTCCTTTAAAAGCTAAATATTAATCATATGACCCAAAACATTTCAAAACTGGGAAGAAATCTGTAGGGCTTCCTCCATCTCAGGTGCCATGAATATTGGAAATTTGTTTTAAAGCAACCAATTATCAAAAGCTGTTCCAGGATATGCCATGTCCTGGAAGCAGGTAGGGAAGTTTTCAAGGCATTTGCACCTCCTCATCCTCTGTTTGAGTCCCGTTTTTGCAAGAGTAAAATAGCTGAGGCTGGGTACTTGAAAGAAGAGTGTCTTACTTACCCACCTTCCTGGAAGCTGGAAGCCCAAACAGCCTGGCACCAACCCTGGCAAAGGCTCCAGTCTGCCCAGCCACATGGCAGGTGGCAGAGCACATGGAAAACAGGAAAGAGAGAGAGAAGCAACCTGGGGCCTCCGCCTGGGTCCCACCAGTCCAGCACCTCAGCATCACCACACTGGGACCAAGTTCCCAACACGGAACGCCTCGCGCACACACCGGCAACCCCCACATCCTCTTCGCCCGACCTCGTGCCAGACCATTCTCACAGGTCCATTTGCTCCACTTTTTCACACTTAAGTCAGTCTGGTACATATTTCATTACCTCCCATGACTGTGTCACTGACCTAGATGGGAAGGAAGATTGTTCATGTAAAGAAAGATTGTGAGTGGAAGAGTATCATTTAGGAAATAAATGGTAACTGCCTGCTGACCCAGAGCAAAGAAGAGAGCATCTCAAGAGAGGCAGGGAGCACAGACCACAGGGAAGATTTACAGACAGGAAGACAGGGCTTTGGTATGAGGTGATGAAGTCCCCAAAGACCACCAGATAAATTGAACAAAGATGGAGTCAAAATGACACAAGCCACAAAAGTCTTTTTAAAATGAAAAATGATCTGAGCTCTTATAGAGTGAAAGGATGCATTCTAGAGAACTGGAAAGGTAACATTCAACACCAAGAAGGCAGCTGCTGTCTTTATATTAAGGGTCAACCACCAGCTAAGGGGCGCTCATGCCCCAGAGTGCTCCACTGCTAGGTCAGAGCTGGAGAATGTGCTGTGTGTAGGGCTGGCAGGTGGAGAGCAGCACAGGCCACTGTCCTGAACAGTGTCACGCTGCTCAGAAGCTGCAGACTTCATCAGTCTTCTGTGCATGGTAGTTGCAAGCAGATCAGATGGCTACCAGAACTGTCCCCAGACTTCCTCACCTCTATCCGGCCCAGGAGTATAGAGGAGTCACAGTGGATATTCCCCAACTGAGCCTGTAGCCTGCAGATCCTCGCTTCCTGGCTCTCTCACTACCACAGAAACCAAAACTTAGTTTGGAAAAATTTACTCTGTGTGCCTAAACCAGTCATCTGGACATAACCCGGACAAAAAAAAAAACAAATTAACTTTAAAAAAAATAAAAATAAAAATAAAATTATTGTTACCTGAGCACAATGCTGTGTGCCTGCAATATCACATTCTGAGGAGTGAGACAGGAGGCTCCCAAGTTCCAGTCCAGTTCAGATGACTTACTGATTTAAGAGAACTTGTCTCAATACAAAAAAAATATTGGGCCGGGAATTTAGCTCAGTGGTTCTGGTGCCTGCCTTGCAAGTTCAAGGGCCCAGGTTCAATCCCCGGTAACCACATGCAATGCTGGACATGAAGATTCATGCCTGGGCCGGGGAGTTAGCTCAGTGGTTCCGGCGCCTGTCTTGCAAGCGCAAGGGCCCAGGTTCGATTTCCCGGTAACCACATAACAATACTGGGTGTGGAGACCCACACCCAGCAGCAATCAGTACCACATACCACAGTGCCGGGTGTGGTGGCTCACGTCTGTAATCCCAGCACTCGGGAGGCAGAGGCAGGAGGATTGTGATGTGAGTTGGAGGCTGAGCTCAGGGCCAGCCTGAACCACAAAGCGAGACCCTGTCTCAAAAAAACCTAAAAAAAAAAAAAAAAAAAAGATTCATGCCCAGCAACAATCAGAACCACATACCACAATGCTGGGCTTGGTGACTGACTCCTGTAATCCCAGCACTCAGAAGGCAGAGGCAGGAGGATTGCTGTGAGTTCCAAGCTCGCCTGGACTATATAGTGAGCTCAGGGCCAGCCTGAACTACAAACAGAGACCCTGTCTCAAAAAAAAAAAAAATTTAAAGAGGCTAGTTCCTGAGTTCAGTCCCCAGTACTCCAAT
>PVIR01001248.1:10822-42692 GCA_004026965.1 Petromus typicus | reverse complement strand
CATTGCAAATCTGGAAATGCAGAAACTATAATGTATTTATAAACAATCAAGACCCCGGGGAGGAGACAAAAGGGGCAGTCAGGGCGGTGGTACTCCCAGCACACAGCAACTGCAGGTTGCTCCAAAACAGAACATGGAGTTGGGCAGCACTGTGCACAAGTTCTCTTTTTCCATACTCTTATTTTTTAACTTCTGGAGTAATATTTCATACAGTAAGATACTATTGAGGCCCGTACTTGCTTCAGTTTTACTTTCACTTATTTGCTGGATTCTAGAAAATTCATATATGGCCTTTCCTAATAAATACTATTTATAGTATAACCTTAGTTTATAAAGTTATTTATATCTAGCATCCATTCTAACAATGCATAGAAAATCTAAAGTGTATAAAATGACAATTAGCTAAGACTAATGAGCACACTTTTTGAGTAGCAGATTTGGTGCTTTTTAATTTTTATCTGTTTAATTTAAAATACTGTTAACATTTACAGTTAATAATAAGTTTTAATCTATATGTTATAAAATATGTATGACTTATGCCTCATTTTTCACAAACAAAACTGACTTTCTTAAAAGCAAGCAAACATACTGAGCGATAACATCTGGTGGTGGAATTATAAACAGCCATCATGTTTTTCTTTGTACTTTTCTATATTCAAGATATAAACACAAGTTTTGAGTCGCTGTGTGTTTCTGTTTCTGATAGTCAAGCTCCAAATTCTATCCAGCTCTCTGGCCAGCAGTTGAGTTGTTAACAGTTAATTTTGCATGAAGGAAGCACAAAGAGACAGGACGGTGAGAAACTATGCTGCCAGACCAGGTGGAAGAAACAAGAAAAGGTGCACAGGCTGGACAAACATCCCGAATGGATCTTGACACTTGCAAAAGTGGCAAAGGGGTCAAGATGTACAACGCTTTATCAACTTCACTGGTCTAGTGAGTGGGAATTTGGGCCCAGCTTTGTAGGTGGAGAACCCTGTCCACGCTTTGGGTAAGGATCCCCACAAGCTAAACTAAAATGTGAAGGTGAGTGTCACAGACTTCAGATCCACAAAGCTGGGTCTTTAGATATCCTAGACTTAGACTTGTCCCAGAAACACATCCTCTACAGAAGGAAAACATCGTTTTCCTCATTTTCATATGCAATACCTATCACTCAATCCACAATGACTAGATCCACCAGAAAACTAGATAGCTTGACCAAAAAATAGAGAATGAACAATTTAACAACACCTATGAGGAACCTGGATAGAAACTAGGATGCTAATGTAAAACTATTCAACCAGTATGCTAAGGAGGTTATTTTCAAATAGTTAACAATATTAACAGACAAATGTACAACAAAATACCCAAATATTTAACATCTTGAAAGTACTACCTCTTGTAAACATCATTTTTTAGCTTAGTAACTGAGGCTGGCTTTGCATGGTGATCTCTCTGACCCTGGCCAGGGTTCGTTGTTCTCAGTGAGGTGCATACATCATGGTAGAACCTCTTCTGGGAATACCAGACAATGGGATGAACACATGACTAGCTTTTCTCACTACAGTATCCCATAATTCCTGAGAGTGGCAGGAGCTTGTTCACACAACAGTTAAGAGATTCCCTGTTTGACTACAAACAATGAAAAACTTCTTCAGAGTAGAGGTCAGAGCTGACACATCACTTCTACCAGATCTGCTGATCCACACAAGCCACAGGCCATCCAGATTGAACAGAGAAAAAAATCATGCAGGGAACTGCAAAGAGTTCGCAGTCTACCACAGCCAGAAACTAAAGAGGAAGGGGAATAGGAGAACGACCACTAACTTAAAATCATAGGACTGAAAAATAGTATAAACAAAAACTCAGACTAACAGGTGAACTTAGTTATAGGCACAAGGCACAGATGGAGAGAGAATTGGGGAACTGGAAGATATGGTCAGGAGAAAACCAGAAAGATGCATAGAGAAATAAAACAATGGAATATACAAAAGAAGCAGAAACACAGGCTAGCATGAGATGGATTGATCATACCTGTGTTTGAAGAAGAAAAAACAAAAGTAGAGTCCACAGATGATTCTTGAGGAGGTGATGCATGAAAAATGGCTAGAAAAGTTGAAAGACATCACGCAGCAGGCTCAAGGAGCCTCAGGGATGCCCAGTCAGAAAACAATGGAAAAGGTGCCCATGGGCATAGCATGACAAAAATGCTTTTAACAAGAAAAGAAAATATGAAGAAGCAGGGAGAAGGAGGAGGAAGAGAGAGGAGAGGAAAGAAAGAAGAGGAAAAAGAAAGAAGATGGAGAGGGGGAAGAAGAGGGAACAAATCTTTAAAACAGTAAGGGAAAAAATCATATTCAAAAAAGACTGACAGCTGACTTCCCAAAAGAAAAAATAAAAGCTAGAAGACAAGGAAATATTTTCAATTTGTCAAAGGGAAAAAACAGGCACTTATAAATCTGCATCTAGTATATCTTTTGAAAACTAAAAATTTGTTACCATTCAACCCATATAACTATAACAGACTTTTTACCTTTGCCTCAACAAGTAAGGGGATAAATGAGTATCTCTAAAAGAGCAGGAGGTTTGATTTGAGTTTGAGTTTGGGTTTGGGCTTGAGTTAGGAGTCTTACTGGGGGGAATATTTTGCTTTGTTTTGTTTTGTTTCATTTCATTTTGTTTTGCAGTACCCAGGGCTTTGTACTAAACTACATCTCGAGCCCTTTTTTGTTTTTTATTTTAAGAAAGATCTCACCAAGTTGTTAGATTCTCCAGGCTGCACTAGAGCTTACCATCCTCGTATCCAAGCTCCCAGAGTGCTGAGGTTACAGATACATGTCAACAAGCTAGGAGAAGTCGTCTGAGACATTAGAACAGCACAATTTGCAAATTTGACCTTGACAACAACCACAGCACCCACTGTTTTAAGATACATGTGGATGAACCAAAACTCAGCACATGCTGGACCACAGAGCACTTCTCGATAGATCTGAAAGAATGGCCATCTTTCAGGGCTTCTCCAGCCCCACTGCCCTAGACGAGAAGTCAGCTGTACTGAGTTAATCAGCGGATCTCTACATACCCAAACTAGAGCCACGAGAGGTTATCCTGGATCCCCTCTAGCAGCTGGAGGTGGCTGTTCATGTTTTGACAGATTGTTGAGTTACGTTACTGTTCTCGGCTCACTTTTCTGTGTGCATATGATTATCCTACCGAAAAGCAAAATTGTCCAGGTGTAAGTGAATGCTCTGCCAGACAGTAAGCACTGGGGGGCGCTGTGTGTGCCATGCCTCATCCTAACACCTAGTGCAGTCTCAGCCGAGAAGGGCAGGAACACCAGATGCCCTCATCCTGGGACAATTTCTACTCCCTTCCTGGGGATTGATCTTATTCTATAATGTTGCTTCCCAACTTTCTTCAACACCTGACACACCTAAAAACTTTGTGAAATCAAACATCGATCATACTCTGTTATTTATACAGTCAATGTGACAGCCTCAGTAGCATTGTCCACATAAGGAGCAAGAGAATTAATCCCGCTATGTTTCATATGTAGAAAGCTTCAGTCAGTAGAGTGGAATTTCAATTTCAATACTTCAAAGTCAGTAGAGTGGTCATTCATATTCGCTGTACCCCAGGCAGCAATTCTCAGGTCAGATAGAGTACAATAACCCTAACATCCAGAGTGCCTGGGCAGCACGGCCAAGTTGCAGCTGTGGATGGCGGGAGTTGACAGTGGATCCTGCCAAGTGAAGGGGCTATCTTTACCCTTGAGCTAAAAAACATACAAGCCAGTCTCATCAAGGCTACTTCACTCAAAGAGCAAAAGCAGCAAATTCACAAAGCTGTCAAGAGCTTAGATGGGATGACCACAAACAGCCCCTTGGGAAGTCCCAGCCCACATGCCAGGGGTCACTGGGAAACAGCAGGCATCTGCTGTTTGTTTCCTTTAATGGCATGTGGCACGTCTCAGAAATCAGCAGAGGATCCTTAAAAATTCCCAGGCCTCATGGCACACCAAGTGCATCCCGCCAGGCAGAATGGTGCCAGCATGTCTTATTCCTGGGTCCCAAATGCTACTACTAAAGCTAGGCCACTGGATGCCCAGCTGCCACTGCCTGCCCTGCCTCTAGTGGGGATAAAGAGGAACACTTGGAACTGTGGGCTCACACAGGTTCTGTTGACCACGCCTCTGCCTGCCCCTCACTTCTCAGCAAGATTTTGATCTGGGAATCTACCTGTCTCAAAAGTTGTCATACTTAGGAAATCAAAAAGTCACCAGAAAGACAATAAGAATAGGGGGATCTTTGAGCTGCAAGCAAAGGTGACTGATAAGCACACCATTTCAAAAAGTCTTGTTAATACAAAATGGTTGATTCAACTTCAAGACTATAATGTCATGGTACATATCCACTTTATTTCAAAACTTTAAAGTAGAAGAAGAAACAAGTAGCAACATCGTTTATAATTGTACATTGTGGCAAGAGCCCAAATGACCATGAAGATAGGTAGATAGATAGATAGATAGATAGATACATACATACATACATACATGAATGGATAGATGCTACAGTGTTACAACATGAAAAGACTTGAAAATACTCTAAGTGAAAGAAGCCAGTCAGGCAACATGTTACATGTTATATATTTCATTTATGTAAAATTTCCAAATCAGAAACATCTATATCAACAGAAAGTAAAGTCATAGTCACCAGGTTCTGGGGAGTTTGGGGGAAATGGAGAGTGAACACCAGTGGGCATGAGGTTTCTTTTTTAGAGTGATAATATCCTACAATTGATTCGAATGATAAATTATGCAAACCTTTGATTATGTTGAAACCAATGAGTTGGACACTTTCCATGAGTGAACTCTATGGTGTGTGAATTTCATCTCAATAAAGTTGTTATAAAAATAAATAAATAAGACTCCCAATTCTTTTTCATTCCAGCCTCATTGGTGTGAATGTTATCAATTGATCTAGAATGGAAGTGGCCTGTCTGGAATGTTTGACAAACAAATTTTTCTCATGCATTATACATCTGACCTAAAACAATACAAACGGGTGCCTGGGAAGAGGGCAGGTTATTTCCATCACCCAGGGGTGAAAACTCTGCAAATTAACCACAGGACGGTTCATTGAAGCAGGTAATGGATTGGTCTGCACAAACAAGAAATCTTTGTGGGAATGAGTGTGATTGTTCATACAGTCTGTGTGCTAATTATGGCTAGTATGAACAGTGTTTGAAGTGCTCTTAAGAACCTTGGGAGCCAGGGCTTCAGTCAATGTCAAAACAGAGGTGGATATGTAAGGTTCTCCGCTAACAGCATCTAACACACAGGTAACTCTGTAAGAGTACATGACGCTGCACCACACACACCTCATGCGAAAGCGAGTGTCCAGTGACTGTGGCTTGCACGTGGACACTATGTGTGCTCCAGGCACATACAAGTGGGCTCAATGCCGTGGAGCATATCCATCCACTCGCCTGCTGCTCACCGCGATTTCCTGCTCATATTTGCGTGTTCCTTAGCTTCAAAGGACCTGAAGGGGGAAAAAATATCTGACAACTTTACCATCGACAGGGTCTGACTTGATGATGTGCATCTGAACTGATAACCACAGTCTCTATGGCTCATGAGTTGGTTTTTCAGGACTCCATCCTAAATGGCAAAAGTTTGTGTGGTGTTGCAGGATCTTCCAGGCAGGAATAGTCCTTTGGAAAGGATCCTTCGGTCTTGGCAGCAGTCCTTCCCTGCTGACCCAGAAGGGTTGACAGACACTCAGGGCTCATACGTGTTCTCTGAAGATTCTCTGCCATGTGCCACATCAGACACACCTGGAGAAGTCAGAGCAAGACCACCTCCCAGGTGCCCAAGGAGAAGTGGGAGCTGAATGGAGACCCAGGCATTGTCCTTACTCTCCTCCTCTGAAAACACTGTAGGGGGCTTTCTGCTCCTGTTGACCCTAACAACTGGCCAAATGAAATGTGCACAGAGACAGGAGGTGCTGGCCCAGCTCTAGGAAGATGTGTTTCCCTTCCTGTCTTCCCTATAATCACTCTGCAGGGTGCTGCATGCAGCAGATCAGAATCCAAAAAAGGAAATCCAGAGAAAAGACAGTGTCTGCCCACCGCTCTCAGCTGCCATCCTCCAGCAGTCAGTCAGAGCTGCGTGTGGGAACCAACAGTCAGTACTCTGAGGAAGCAAATCTCCCCAGCAAAAATGATTAACTCACCAAATCCCTGTCCAGAAACCTGTGGGCAGCCCAAATTTTAGGGCTGGACTTATGCAGCTGGGATTTGTGAGCTTGGCAGTAGCAACAGCAAACCAGCCCCACTGGATGCCCACAGTCCAAAATGGCCGCCACACCGTCCCTTCTAGCCTGACTCACTGCCTTCCCTGCATACTCATACCTGCCCAACCCAGGGAGAGAAGCCTGTAGCCACTCTTCTCAGGCACTGTTCCTAGGTGATCACTCTCCCCTTGCACCCAGGTTACCCCATTTTAAATTAAAAACATGGCACTTGTGGAACACAGAGTCACAGAAGCCATTGTCTTCTACACAGGTGGCTTGGATTGGCTGGAAAAGATCATGCTTCAGATTTTGAAAACCCCCTTCTAAAAATGCTGTTCTATTTCAAGATTTCAAATGTTTCAATACAAATCTCTGCCCCTTTCTCTTCAATAATATATCAGCAAGCATAGAAATAAAGTTACTACAAACAGCTGGTCTAAATTATTCTTCAAGTTTATCTTTGTAAACACTCTCTCTATGGGTTGCAGAATATGCATATTTTCTATGTTCCACATTTGGCTCCAGAAACTTTGTTATGAGTACTGTAGAGTATGGTTAAAAATGTTTCGCTTTCATTTCTGAGTCTTTAATTTTATGTTTGAGTTCTGCATAAAAATAGCTTGTAATTGCTTTTTGACAGTAATAAGCTAAGATTGTGACTCAAAATTTTGAGATATTATGTTCTTTTGTAATTGTATTCAATGAAAATGTAGTTCAATATGGAACTTAAAAAAAAAAAAAACAGCACGTGCAGTTCCCACACTCTACAGCGCCATGAGAGCTGCCGTGAGGGTCCCGGGGAAGTCCGTGTACCGGAGGACAGAGGCGTGCTCACACCCGTTCTCTTCCAAAAGCTTATCTTAACCAGGAGGAAAGCATCTTTACCCAAGCTGCCATGGCAAGAGGCATTAGGAGGTAAGCTTAGCGCCCTCAGCCTCCTTCCTTACACCCAGCTCCAGTAGCCTCTGTGATGTTCTGAGGAACAAACCCAGCAAGGACCTAGGGACAGTCCAACTGCTGGTTCATAGACTCTGTGTTGTACAATCGAGTGGACTGAGAAACGAAGAGCCAGAGGCATGCAGTGTTTCCAAGCACGAATCAAGATGACTCCATTCTAAGAGACACCCAGAGACCACTCGAGGTGTTGAGACTCTGTTAACGTGCTTTTCAGGGAAACAAATCAGAATACTCTAGAAATATAAGGCTGAGAAATCTGTCAGTGGTATCTCATAATCGTCAAGTCTGTGTAGACTTTCTTTAGTTTTCAAACGTGAACTTTTTCATAGAACACACGTACATGAATCCCTCCCCCTTCCTGTTTCACTGGCAGCATTAAGGAGGTGGATCCAGGAACCCCCAGACTTGAGAAGCGGTTTTCCATGTTTATTGAATGAATATTCAACAAATACAAAGAAATAACACAGAACAGTTTTCAGTTATATTGGTTATGATCTAAAAGCTGGAGGAAAAGATGAAGTTAATGGCTGAAGCCCAGGAAGATAAAACGTGACCCTGTCACGCTTTTCCTAAGGGGGGATCTGCAGCACTCACGGTGGGGGAGCAGACAGCCGCCGCCCATGGGTCCCACACGGTGCACCACAGCCCAGACCACGGCCCAACATCCTGCAGTGCTGTCTCATCAGACAGTGAACAGAGGAACAAGTCAAAGCAGCCTCACTAGGGCCTCTCTCTGACTGACTGCAAGGCAATGGAGTGGATTTATTTATGTTCAGATTTAAAAAAAAAAAAACACATTTCTAAAGAATTATACATATTAAAATAGTTTTAGTCTACTAAGTGTTGCCAACAGGAGTTGCTCAGCCCATGACAACTCAGTAGTGGCATCACTGACCCCCATGGCCATAGGTGGTCAGACCCTAGATACTACAGGGTCCATCACTGCGATGAAGGTGACAAGCACAGGGGTGGCAGAAGCCTGTGTCTCTCTCGTCACTGAGACTCAACACCTAGCACCTAACTCACAGGAGGAGACAGTGTTGAGAGCTCAGTCTAGGCGTGGTCAGCCGAGCAGAGAAGAAGCGGCATGGTAAGAGTCCAGCAGAGGAAGTCTGCGCACACTGGGGTAGCCAGGAAGCAGAGAGAGGAGGAGGCATAACCCTGCCAGCTCGAACCCCACTGACCACCTCCAACCGGGGCCCCTGCCTAACAGCACAGCACACTGTGAGCTCCCCCACGGATGAGTACAATACCCCGTGGTCCAAACCTCCCAAAGCCCCATCTCTGAACAAAAGCAACCCCTGGCAGACATTCCATATCTCACCCTAACACCCTGGACGGAGCCAAGCCTCATCACTGCTTCCCACACTCCCCACAGACATCTCAGAACCACTTGTGCCAGAAGTGACTGAGTTTGAGAATCTCGTTTACTCTCCTCTTTCCCTCTTAATAAGTAATTTACCTTGGAGTAAGGTAAATACTTCTATTTAGTATGTAAGATAATATTAGTAGCTGCAAAAAAAAAGTGTAACACTGTAGTGACTTAACATATTTAAAGGTTTTTTTTTTTTCTTCTTATTTTTACAGCTACCCAGAGTGGGTACTGTCTTTGTGACTTTCTTCTCTGCCATAGCCTCTGATTCCCTAAAGCCTGGAATCCTCTGTGTAGGATGGAGGAAGGACATGGCAGCCACCACAAGAAGACCCGTGTTTTTCTGAGGAGCACAGAGCTGCGATGAGGAAGTGGTTGCCTCTGGATGGCAAGTTAAAGACAGGCAGAGGACCTCTGCCAAGTGAAATCGAGTGTCCTGGACTCTGGACTAACACCTGGCTTGTCCACACTCTCCCCTGCTATTTCATTTCTGGAATTATTATTCACAAAATCCTAATAGTACACGTCCTCAAGATTTCAAATACTAACCACTCACTACTGTGCCAAAACGTTGGGTCAGATTCTTCTCACAAATGAGCCACAACAGGGGCGCTCAATGCTTTCAGACTCTGTCTTCAGTCTTGTTCTGCTCAGATGAAAGGCCCAATACCAGAACAGAGGCAGCCATGCCGAGACAGCTCCCCTGCCTCAGGGCCGCCTCAGACAACTCCTGACTCTGCATCCAGGGCCAGGCCCTACCAGCGGCGGCACTGACTTCAATGCTCACCTTGGACACACCTCCATCTTCCTTCTTCGGAGACTTTTTGGATCCTACTATCAGCAGAATCAAAGGCCCTTAGGTAGAAGAAGCATAGCCTTCTTAAGGCTCCTCCTGGCATGGTGTTGGATCCCCTACCCGAACAAAGCAGCTTGCTTGTCCCACGTCCCCACAGGCCCTGTGTCACTATAGTGCCATGGGGGCTCCCTGTAGACAGCCGTGCACAGAAGAAGCATGCACATGGCCTTTTCCTGAATGTAGCCTTCGCAACCCTCCTCCCTGAACCATCTTGAAATGTACAGTATTTTTTCTAAGCTGCCAAGAGTGCTGCCTTTTTGGCTATTTGGAGTTTTTTTAGGGTATTTTTTATTAACAAGAAAACACTTTTTAAACTAAAGTGAGCAGTTTCTAATGGAATAACATATTCCTGAGTGCCCGTGTGTACTGAGCACTCACTCCGCAGCCCGCATCTGCCTCGCAATGGCCTAGGTGGTGGTGCTCCCAGCTGGCTCAAGTGATTGTGTCAAAGACAGAGGCTCGGAGCTCTGGGGCTTGTTATGGTCTAAGAGAGTCACTCTTAAAGTTTTATGAACATTAATACAGACATTCAACTTCAATTTCTTTGAAAGTTGAGTAGGAAATGAGAAATCTAATAGTACTCACACCAAGTGCTCACTTTTCCATGAAGGTTTTAAGATGTGGGCTGATCTGGTTCTGTATCCATGCTGCACATTCCTCACCCTGGCACTGAAATGTCACATAATCAAACCTGCACTGAAGTATCACAAAAGCGACTACACTGCAGCTCTTCACGATGACAGAAGTGGATGGGTAAGTGAGCAGTTCTCCAAATCATTCTTACTACGTGCTCAACATTCCCCGCATATGCTTTTCCCCTTCCACGCATGGATTTCCAGAACTGTGGAGAAGGCCTGCGAGGTGCCTGGGCTCCCCACTCAGCTCCTGCTTCGAGCGCCCCTCATGGGGTCCCAGCTCTGCAGAGTGCCTGATACAGACATCGGGTACAGAAAGCTTTCCCTGATTCACTTCCGGCCTTAGTCTGCTTGTGTTGTTATAACAACATATCTGCGGCCTTAGGCAGGTTAGTCCTCTGAGGAAAGTGAGGGAAAGAAAGAGGGGAGGGGCCAAACTCTCTTCTATCAGGGCCCCAAGCCCCCTGCTGCACCAAGCCTCTGAACTTGACCATGATGCAACCCGTGCATGAGCAGGAACCTCCAGGCCGACTCGCCTCTTGAAGACCCCATTCTTGGTGCCGTCACATTGCGAACCCCCGGGTTTTGCAAGGCCTCCTTCAGCCACAGGGGCTCACACGAGCGGAGAGAGGCAGCAGGGCAGAGGATGGCCCCCGAGCGCTCGGTTCCAAGGAGGCGCAGGTGCACGCATGCGTCAGCCACGCGAGACTTACAGTCCGTGCGCAACCATGGTGTTAGCAGAAACGAGCGCCAGGGAACCGGGAGGTGCGGGCAGCTCGAAGACCGCAGCCAGGCCCCTGCCGGCAGCCCAGGGACACACTCAGGGGGAAACAGCCGTTTGTGAAGTCGTCCCCACCCTCCCACCCACCTGAGCAAGCGAGCGAGGGCGTCTCCACGCAGATCTGGGCTCTGCTGCTCTGTGCCTAACAAATGTCACCAAGACCCACTCAGGAGCCAGGCCAGGGGTTCTGGTAGACCTCCGGAGTTGGCAGCTCCCTGGTCTCTCCGACGTGCCCACATCTCCGTGGTGACACGGCTCGGAGCTGGCTGCGGCAGGCTCCCCCCACCTGTGCACGGCAGGGGCGCGCGGCTTCCCTCACATTCTCGCCCCTCCGATTTACTGTCCAATTCTGTGGACTGTTCTGACACACAGCTGTTCGAGCTGCTCTCTGCCATGAACCTTCTGCGGCTCCCTTTGTCCTCCAGACAAAGCCAGAGTAGGCTCAGCCCAAGAGGAAGGCATCTCAGCGCCTGCAGGGCGGCCCCAGCCTGGGTCGACTGAGCCTCCCGTCTTGGCTCAGATTGTGTGCCCATCACTGTCTGTGATGAACAGTCCCTGTCCTAACACGTGCTGCCAAGCCCAGCACGCGAGTTCGCCGCGCTGAGGAAAAGAGGTAGGACAGGGCGCTGCCCTCGGTTGGCTTCCCAGGGTGACCCGCGCTCAAGACCAACAGTGCATGGAACATTCCACAGTCTGCTCCCTGACTCACCCTGGACCCGGTCCGCACAAACTCCGCATCGTCCCAGAGTCGGATTCGTCCCAGTGTCAACTGGAGCATTAAGGCACCCTTGACAGTGTGGCTTTGGAGGCAGAAGTTTGAGGCCAAGGATTTTGTGTTCTTTCTTAACTGCTGGCTTGACTGAATACTTTTTCTCTTTTGAGAGAGAGAATGATAAAAAAAAAAAGGAGGAATGTTTCCTGGGGTGTGCTTCTCTCCTGCCCTGTATGACCCGTCATTAACCCATCTGTTTGGCCCCCTATTCCCACAAGAGCTGCTGAGATTTAAATCTGGGAGTAGCTTAGTCATAGCCGACACGCAGAGGAAGAAGTCCTCTTCCCATACACGTCCAAAAGCATCATCAGAAATGAATTTAAGAGTGTTGAAAGAAAGGAACTTTCCCATTTAGAGAATTTTCTTGAGTGCCTGCTTTGGATATATGGATTTTTTTGCTTCATTTCTCTGAGGATGCCAGTGTCTCTGGCTGTGTGTGTGCGTGTGTGTGTGTGTGTGTGTGTGTGTGCGTGCGTGCGTGTGTGTGTGTCTGTACTTCCTTTTGAGGGAATACAGAAGGACAAGAATCACATCTTCTGCCATTAAAAGGCTATCTTTCTGTAGACCCAACAGTGATCTCACAGGCCAAGATCACCAGCACCCAAGAACCTTTGATGCTATTCTTGCAAATAAATAATATGAGAGAAAGAGAGAGAGGATGTGTTGAGAAATCCACAGCAAATCCAAACCCAAGCAGAAGCAACACAAGTTGAGAGAAAACTATGCTGGCTTTTCCAAGAGCCTTCCCAACTGCCAGAGTATCATCCTAACCAAAGAAATTAAACTGTTCTCATCAGAGGGCAGGAGCCATGGAGGAACCCTGACCTCAGCAATCACCCTGAGTCTGCCAGACTGTCAACCACCAAAATGCAACGTCTCCTCTTACCCGCAAGGCAAAAACTGAGTTTTTTTAAATACTAAGACTGTGTACAAAGTAACCACTGGGAAAACTGAAAATCAAGCAGTGTTTCTTGGGGTGGAGTCTCAGCACTGGGAGGGCCAGATCTCCCACTCTAAGGATAGCAGGTGCTATCAACTGACATCCAGTCTGCAGAGAGATACTCGGCATATAAAGAACTGGTCCATGATCTGGGAATTGCTTTTAGGCCTTAGGTGGGACAGTAGACCATGGAGAGGACACACAGAGAAGTAAAGCCACTCACTTCATGGCCAGGAAGCAAAGAGGGAAGGGAAGGAGCCAAGGTCCCATACCCCCTTTCAAGGCCATGCCCAAATGATCGACGGCCTCCCATTAGGCCCCACCTGCCAAAGGTCGCACCATCTCCCAACAGTGCCTCCTGGAACAGGCCTTCAACTCGAGACCTTTGGGAGACACACAACCTGCAAATCACATCGCAGGATCCACACAGCTGTGTGCTCCAGAAAAAATTGCTAGGAACAGAAAAGAGCAGCATGTAACATGAATTGCTAGGATAAGACACACACGCCAGATATAAAAGAAAGAACACAGTCAAATCTGAAAAGTGCTATGTGAAACAATAAGACAGAATCAAACTACATTTAAATACACACTCTCTGTGTCAGAGACAGTGGGAAGTGCTTCGAGGGAGCCTGGAGCTGGCCAGGAGGCCTGGTCCATCCACACAGTCACTCAGTGTCATCCTCAGAAGAAGTGGTTCTTTTGTCTTCCCGTCTCTGTTTCAGCCACATCCAGAAATTGATCATCCTATTTGAGAACAAGTCTGGGAACTGAAAGCTAATATTTATCAGGTTCACATTGATGTCAGTTTAAAAAGCAAACTTGAATGAGGGTAGGTTGGTAAACAATAACTAGAAAAGTCATGTTATCCTAATATTAGTGAATCTCTTACACAGAAACCCTGAGCAGATACAAGGGGATAGGTTCCATCCCCAGAGCATTAATACCATGAATAAGGGGGATTTAGGTGCCAGCTTGGCCCGAGATATCAGAAACCCTTCCCTGAGAAAAACTGTTTGTCTATTTAATTGTTTTCCAGAGGTACAAGGTAGGGGGAGAAGCCTATCATCTATGGAGTCTTGAAACTAGGCTAAATAAAACGCTGAAAATATACTGCAGGAGCATCGGTACTTATGCCTGAGGGATGGACCCAATTACCTACCAGTTCTTTTCCATCTCTAATGGCTGTGCTCCTTGCTATTATTTTATGACACTAACCTCTCTCCCTCCTGCAGTTTCAGGACACCCCGTGTTTCTGTACCAAGTGTGGCAAATTGTGCTTAATGACACAAAATGGTAGATGCAGGAGGGCACCCTACTTAAAGGAGAGATTTCTTTTCCATCTATTCATTTATTTTAGTATCTATTGGTTCTTTTCAGGGTGCTTCTATGTGGGATGACAATAAAATATTTGATGAGCATATCTGTAATTTGTCTACAATTAGACATTCAGGTTATGTGGAATTCAAAACTTAATACAAATTCTAATCTGCTCTTTTAAATTTGTCTTATCCCCTAATTCCTGCCACACTATTGAAATTCTTCTACAGACTATTGGGCTTTTATGATATTAAACTAAGTTTAAAAGACTCTTTGCATACTAAAAAGTACCAGAAATACATTTTGGTAATGAGCACAAATGTTCCACAATCTTAACATCTCTTAAAACTGAAATTTTATTGACGTTTTTCTCTACAATGTAACTCAGACTATTTTCTAGGAATATAAATTTCTCACAGTTCAGTGGGAACTTCTCTGCACACAATGCCAAGGAACCCACCACCCCTTGGACACAATGCTCCTGCTCCTCTAGTGTGCCATGTGCCATGTGCCGAGGAGAGCAGAGCACTCCCAGCCTGCAGGCAGGTGAGATCAGATATGAAGCTGTCTCAGCGCCTGGTTGTGACTGCTCCACCGAAGTGACCTCACACATGATCCCCACAGAGGGTACCAGCTGCCTTCCCAGCTCATACTTGCTGAGTATTCTGCAAACAGCACCCAGGCTGGCTGAGTGACTGCCCCTACGACTTTCTGCCCACCGCACATGGTGCAGAGGGAGCAGCCTCTCACTGTCACCTTCCCCAAGAAAGCTTTCATTCTGCTCTTGTGAGGTTTTGCTTCATTCCTGTTAATCACCAAGCTCTTCCTGGATAATTTTACCCTGGACTGCTCGGCAGCAGCGTCCTTTCTACAGGGCTCTGTAGTCATTCTAATCCCTTGCCTAGAATTCCTCGCAGTCTCAGCTTGAAAAACTTATCAGTATGAACCAAAACCAGAAGCCCTGTGCACTAAAATGATATGCTGCAGTAAAATAACAATGGAAAACAAAGTTATTCTCTTCATTCTTTTCTTTATATTTATGTAGGTACATTTAAATTGTTGCAAATAAAAATGTCTAAACTTTTAGGCTCACACTCGAGACCCTCAAAACTGCCACTTGGAAGTCACCTGAGCTCCCCTTCCCTGTGAGTATGGCACCTCACCTTCTGCCCTTCGCAAAACCTCTACCTACTCAAGGAGATGCCAGCCTGTCCACCATCCTATGCGCTCATTCCAAGTGTAAAGAAAATGCTACAGATCAAAATTAGCAGCCCTGCCCACACTTAACAAAACCAGCAAATGCCTCAAAGCGCCTTCCACAACAGAGTTGCTAAGGATAGTGTCATGGAGGGCAAACGCAGTCACTGTACTGGACAGTGGGTTATAGGAAGGGCAGCCCTAGCCCCCTGCTCCGCTTTCACAGACTACCCACTCCCCACTGTTTTCACAGACTTCTTGTTCACCCCCATGGTGAGCCAACCAGGAGCCATTTCCACTAGCACAAAAGTGAGATTTTATATGTGAAAACATGGAGTACATTCCCAGAGACAGTCCCCATGGGCAAAGATGGCCCTAGGCTGGGCGTGGGACATGCTGCAGGTGAGAGAAGGATATAGATGCTGTCCATGGGCAGTGCAGGCCAGGAAAGAGCAGAGCTGGGGGACACTGAGTGTCCTTGGAGCCCTGTCCTCTCCTCCACCTGCGCATGCGACATACCCTAGGCAAGCCGGTCCCAGAATGGTCATCCCCGGAGAAGCCAGTGGTCTCCAGTGCCAGACAGGGTCAGACTGTCCCACTGGAGCTTCTTGGCCCTGGACCCTGTTGCCCTGCATTCTCCAGGAGGAGGCTTATCTTTTTCTGCTTCCTATATCACCATCTAGTGCAATTTCTCATTCCAAGAGCACAAAAGATGAGTTCACAGGGGAAAATTTCAAGACATCCTAGGCCTATGGGGGGGAAAAGACAGTAAATAACAGCAATTTTTTTCAAAAGCCTATATAAGATGTAACAGAACATAAGTAATAGTGGAACAAACAAATAAGAATTTAAACAAGTCTAATAGTTACCTTCCAAGAACTATCAGAGGACATTGGAAAAATGAAGCAGCAACAATCAGACATAAAGAAAGGTAACTGGACATATTGCTGTGGATCATTACATTGGAAAAGAAAAATACACCAAGTGCCCAGAAGAGCAAAGCAGGTATACTAAAGGAAGGAAACTAGTAAGGAGCAATTGGATCCAAGTTCTCAGAAACAGATAGAAAGGTATAAAGAAGGATCACAAAGACATAGGTGGAAAGATGTCACCAAGTGTCTAGCAAACAAAAAAGAAAAGCAGTTGAAAAGCTAACATCCCAGAATACAAGAGAGCTAAAGATACAAGCTCCCGAATGGGGACGATTAGGAAGGAGAGGAACAGCAAGCAGGAAAATCTCATGCACACACATGAAGGAAACAGCACGCGAACGTCAGGGAGAAAGACCAGGGAGCCCTCGGAGAGGAGAGTTTCCAGCCCTGTTCTGGTCCCGCAGGCCGTAACCTTGCTGCACCACAGCGCCACAGTGGTACAGGGCCCTATGAGGCCATCTACAAGAAGGTGGCCAGATTCAAAGGGGACACATTAATGCAAATGCAACGTTTACAGAATCAGAGTCACTTCTGAAAAATGTTTGTTGCTAGTATCTGCAACCTGTATTTCAACCTCCGTTTGAAGTACGCATATCAAAGAAGAAAACAATCTTACTCTAACATTACCTTTGAAATTAAAGTTCCCAGAGCCTTACAATGAAATTTATGTCAAATTAATTTCTGGGACTCAATGAAGCTTAAAATGAATTCATAATGAGGTGCATTTAAGAAGTGTAGAAAGGGGTTCGGAGGGGCTGAGTGAAGAGGTCCCCTTCCTGCCATTAACTCTAATTTTGTGATTATGACACATTTTATCTTAGCACAACACATAATCTAAGAAATGATATGCTTTTTACAATGTGTAACCAAATGGAAGTTGAATATTGCTACATTATTATTATCATTATTATTATTAGTTAATTGCATATCAACAAGGCACGATCCTATACAAGATATAATGAGGAGATTAGTCCCTGTGTTAAGGATTTATATTTTAATTTAGACATACTTATAATTCCAATATAATACATGCAACCTGAGAAAATGATTATCTTGAAGTGCAAGATCTCCTAAAAATATGTGCTTCTGTTTCCTAATCATATCCTCCTGCTCCCAATTGTATAATGGGAAGAGTAATATTTAATACTTCATATGAAATAGTTTAACTCTCCACACACAAATATTCATAACTTTAAAAATGTGTCAAGTAAATTTAGTTTCTCCAGCAATAAGAAAAATGTATAGCATGCAAATATTCTTGAAATGTATGCAATTTATGATTTTATATATGCATTGCACACCTTTATTTCATAACTATTATGTCTGGGTCAAAAGCTAAAAGTAAAACATAGAGTTTAATTTCTTCCAAACCACAAATTAAATTTCTAATGAGATAAATAAGATTTATGTTCTTATGTACCTTGTCTCATTAAACAGCACATTCAGCTAAAAAACAGACAAACGAACAGTTTTGTGGCCTAGGCAGGGACTCACTATTTTATCATATTACCATTTATAACAACGTGAAATGAAGACAATATCAAACTCCTGAGGACAGAGAGAGAAGGAATTACTGGACCCTACATCAAGGCATAGAATATACAGAATGGTCTGGGGTCGTCCCCATGTGCAGAAAAGCAGACAGTCACCATAATTAGGCTGCACAAAACAATTTGTCATGGTATAGCTACTTTAGAGGTGCGGATAAAAAACACAGATGCAGTAAGAAACACAATATCCTCTCGGTGAGGAAGGAGATACCTTTCCTTGCATCAGAGGACACAGCCGGTGAGCCCTTGGTATTCTGTTAATGACACAGATACAGTGATGAAAGTATAGATGCAATGTAATCATAAAAATATTGAAGATAATTGGATCATAGGTAACTCAGGAGAGACGTGAATTTTGAAAGTGTTCATAGACCACTTTCCTGACTGCTAGGAAGACTCCTGACACCTACCTCAGGCCTTCAAGCACAGACAGAAGTGTGTGAGCTCAGTTTCCGTCTGGTTCCAGCCCATTCCACCTTTATTTCCTGGTATGAACGCATTTTCTTTTCTTTTAATGCTTTGTTTCTCTACCTACAACCTCTAATTCTTTCTGGAACAGGTTGTAACATAAATATACATACAATAACCTAAACATTTTAGGTGTTCATTGCCAAATACAAAAACAAATCTGTTGAACTGCTGAATTTTTTATTAACTAGATGAGTCAAATATTTGTTTCCATCCTTCAATATATGCAAAATCTAAATTAGTAAATATTTAGTTCAGTGTCTGTATAAATAGAATGTCACTCATTTCATTAATTGCTCAATGGGTTATTCATAAAACTTCCACTGCCTGTGAAAATGACTTGCCCATGAGTTTGACAACCTCACATCCAAGAATTCCTGAATATGCACAGGCATTGCCAAGAACCCCAGCCAATTACACTTAAAAAGAGTTACTCAGTTTTGAAAAATGATGAGTCTTTCACACATTTGCAAATCAAAACATCATTATTTCTAGGAACCGGAACATGACACTGGAAAACAAGCCACAGCTCAGTGAAATACAACACCCACAAAATCAGCAAATCAGGGCATAAAATATTTACAGACTGCTAGTTGCCAAGGGGACACTACCTAGAACGCGCCGCCTGACTCCTGAGTCCCAGGCCTCCCGTCCTGCCCCGGGGCCTCTGGTGCTGCCAGTCTGCCTGCCATTGCCCTCGATGCCCTAGTACTGCTCCAGACCTCTTGGAACTGCCCCAGGCCTTCTGGTACTTCCCCAGTCTATTTGGCATTGCCCCAGACTGCCTGGTACTGCTTCAGTTTACCTAGTACATCCTAAGCCGCACAGAATCTCCCTAGGCCTCCTGGTACGTCCCCAGTCCTCCTAATTCTGTCCTGGGCCTTTTGGTACTGCCCATTCTTAGCAGTTACATGACTGCTGAAACAAAAATTGATAATCTTTTCTCAAAATGTATTTTTGTTATTATTCAGTAAATATTTGGCACACATGAAAATCATGGTCATCATAGGGCATTTGTACCTGTACGTAATATATCATAATTCTTTTTTTCCATTTATAGAGATTTGTTTTCATTTTTCCCCTTTTTATTCTTTCAATAATTCCTTTTTCCCTTCCTCCCCTCTTCTTCAATCCTTTTCCTATTTAAACATGTTCTTTCTATTTCCCAGTGTCTATCCTCCAATTTGCTCATTTACCCTCAGTGTTTCTCACACAAAAGAAATAATCCAATACTTAAACTTGTGTGGCTGATTCACTTCACGTAAAGTTACAGTATTGAGGTACATCCATTTACCTACAATGACTCAAGCTTAACCTTCTTTATGGAAGAGTAATACTCCATTGTGTGTAAATACACATTTTTCTTTGTCCATTCATCTGTTGATGGACATATGGGTTGTTTCCAAGATTTAGCTACCCTAAATTGTGCTGTTACAATCACAGGTTGCATATATCACTGTGCTCTGGTGCTTTTACCTCTTTCAGGAAGATGCCTGGAAAGGGAATAGCTGGGTCAAATGCAACTTCTAGTTTTAGATTTTTGAGGAATCTCTATACTGATTTTCATAGAGTTTGTACCAATTTACATTCCCATCAACAGTGGAAAAGTGTTCTTTTTCCTCCACAGCCTTGTCAGCATTTGTTACTGGTTAATTTCTTGATGATGGCCATTCTTTCTGGGGTGAGGTAGAATCTCAATGTTTTATTGGCATTCTTGAAAGACCCAGTGAGGCTGAACATTTTTTTGGTATATTAATTTGCTGATTGTATTTCTTCATCTGAAAAGCATCTATTCATTTTAGATGCTTGTTTTTGGACTGGGTCTTTGAATTTAAGAGGTCTGATTTTTTTCTGAGTATTTTTTTCTGACTATTTTAGATAATAGTCCTTTGTCTGAGGGATAGCCGGTAAAATTTTTTTCCCATTCTATGAGTTGTCTCTTCACTCTGTTGATGGTTTCCTTTGCTATGCAAACACCTTTTAATTTCATGTAAACCCAGTTGTTGATTCTTTGTAATAAATAGTTCCTGTGCAATCAGAGTTTTGTTCATGAAGTCTTTGCCTACACCTACAGCTTCAATAGTGCTCAAGACATATTTAAAACAGAAGTTAATAAAAATATGTTTCCAAAGCAACACCACAATCATCACAAACAGCAATAAAACTGGCCAAAATAAATATCTCCTAATATATCCAAATTTCAGTGTTCAGAAGTCTTGGCTACCACTACCTTCCTTTTAAAATTGATTCTCCTTGTGCCCTGGAAGGAGTCTACAGGGTTTTGTGGTGATGTTTCTCTGTGTGGTTCAGAATCCCAGGTACCCTGCCCCCCACAGAGACAGGCACTGCATCCCTGCACGTGCCAGAGCAGATCAGCTGCCTTAAATCAGAGGGCAGCACAGAGGGGCACACTCACTCTTTAACAGAGCTCTGGGGATCTAGAAGCCTGTTATGGTTTCCAAAATTCTTTCATGAAAGATCTCACAATCACGGCTTCAAGACCTCGGCCCACCAGTTGTGACAGGTATAATAGGCAGACTCTGCTCCTCGTAAGCCTGCCATACTTGTCCAAGGGCAGCATTTTTCGATTCATGAGAAGCTCTGAATTTTCCTCCTTCAAGTTTGTCCAAATCCATGGCAGGAAAGAAAGCATGCTCCTACAAGAGGTTCCCTTAGAAGCACTGCTGCCTGCCCAGCTTTCCTGTCCTAGCCACTGCACTTGGCTGCACAATCCCTCACATTTGACTAGTGATACTCACAGGAATCCTGTCCTCCTGCCAGTGCCACACAGCATTGGCACACACCACAGTGAAGGGCGCAGACTTCAAAAGCCTCTCCAGGCAAAATCCCAGCCTTTTCCATGCTCCTGCAGATGCCAAGCACACAACTGTGCTTGCCCCCTCCCAGCCTGGACGGCAGCACTGTGCACCTCGCCTGAGCTCAGTGCAGCCTGGTTCCTCCTGCAGCCCACTCCTCCGCCAGCTCTCCATAGCGACTTCATGCAGTAGCTCTGGAAAGCCACCTGCAGCCACTTAGCCCACCCGTCTGCTCCTGACACTGCACCTTGACACTGTTTCTGAGTGTTCAGCAGTTAGTGGGCCACTGCACACCCCGATGGACACATGATCAGGAAGCCAGTATTTGTCCTCGCTTATCAAAAAATGTCCAAGCCAATTTTTGCAGAATGTTAATTCTATCCCCAGAACAGCCACAGACCTCACCTATCCTAATTCAAAGCTCAAGCAGAAAGCCACTGTGTGTAGATCTGGTGTCCAGTGCTAACAATGCATTGAGGTGAGTCACACACCCAGTGTGCTAGTGTGCCTGAAATAAGGGACGAGATCCTGTATGAAGAAGCAGGCTGCTATATGAGGTGAGAAGAAACAGCCTCCCACCCACCATAGAATTTCTACACACATAGAACCAAAAGATACACACTGAAGACGAAGCTGTTCCAGCCTGTAGCGAGAAAGACCAAGTGTGGAACAGACTGTAAGGACCTCTGGGCACATCCGAGGCCATCTCAGAGTTCTTTGCCTTTGTCTCTGCCACAAGCTCAGCATTTGCTCTTCAAGGCCACAGGATCCAGGGACCTGAACTGACAGTTCAGGCGCAACACAAAGACCTTCAGCTGCATTGCTTCTGTGAGCACCTGCCCGACTTTGTTTCTAACTCCTAGCAGGAATAGCTGTGACCGGGCACAAAAGCAGAGCCCACAGGAAGCGGCAGGTCTCTGCCCAGGACCACACTCAGCCCAGCTTCCTACGTCTGTTGGCTAAGAGGGCACAGTCAGAAAGAACTTCAACCCTGTCTTGCAACCACCAGCCCTGGAAGTAGTCCAGGGCAAATGCAAAGGCTTTGTGCCTCTGGGTCTGGTCTCCTTATGATATGCCAAGTGGGGCGATGTTCTGGCATTGCAGAGATGCTTGAGTCTTCAGGGAGACGGTGAGTGTAAGCTGTCTGTGCAAGCCTGCCAAGCTGTCAGTATAAAGAGCTGGGGCTGCTGCCAGGCCAGAGCCCCATGGGCAGCTGAGCCCCACCAATCCCATGGATGAGCATTCCTAGTCTTCTGGGTTCCTGTTCCTGAGAAATGCAAATTCTAATTTCTCACTCTTCCTAAAAATCTAGGATGGACACACCTGAAAAGAAGCAGGCACTCACACAAAGTTACAAGACAGACTAGGTGTGCACCCCAGTCAGGGGCATGTGCGCTGTGGCCCTGCTGCTCTCCTCCCACAGGACCCTCCTGCCCTGTCCCCTCAGTTTTGAGCAGGATGCCCCATAGGCAATAGCCTCTCTTCCCTCTCCTGAGCTTCCAGACAGTGCCTAAAGCCAAGGACAGCACTTTCAATAATAGTAATGCTGTTAGTGGTTTACTGGGCATCTCTGAGCCAGATGCTTTATGAAAATTCTGTTATGAAAAAAACACTAAAAAAAGGAATTACTGGGATGGGGATGTAGCTCCATAGTGCTGGGCATGCCTGGAAAGTGCAAGGTCCTGGGTTCAATTCCCAGTATTGGAGGAAAAAAGCAGGAATTACTATTTTATAGATAAGGAAATGGAAGCCTAAAGAGACGCCTCAAGTCATGAAAGCATCAAGTCCATGGGAAGCCAACATTTAAATCTAGGTCTGCTACTTTCATAGTCTTCTTCTGTTACTTCTGTTACTTATCACACAAGCTCATCCTGCTGAAGACAAACCACGCTGAGCAGTTATAGCGGGGCAGGCAAGATAGCAGAGCATGTTGATGAAGGCATGAGATCTTTCCAGATGGAAGAGAAGTCATAGATAGATTAATAGACCATTGGTTCATCATAGGTAGGTAGATGATAAATAGGTGGGTGGATGAATAGATGACAGATGAAAAATGGACAATGGATGGATGGATAGATTACACTGGTGACAAATGAATGGAGGAATAAATAAATGATAGGTTAGAAGATTGCTGGTAGATGAGAGGTATCCTTTCCATTTTTGTTAACCTTGGTTTGTGCTCCTTCCCCTTAACCGTTCCCGTGTGTATTGTCTGCTGCCCTATTGATGCGTGGCCAGCTCTTCTTCACAGAGTAAGTCACTTCAGGGTTGCCCTGGCACACACCACAGGCAATGTGCACTTCCTGCAAGTTTCACTTTGGGTTCCTTAAAGTGGAGGAAAAATTTTAAGACATTTTCAAGGTACTATAATAAAAAGTAGAGTCTATGTCAATTTTTATTATTTTTCAAACTCCTTCCAGTTACTTTGTAAAACCTGATAGAACAGGAAGTATATTTTTTAGTAACTTGACTGAGCTTTCAGCTTTCATAGAAACAAAAATTTTCTTTATTCTCTCACACATATCCCATCAACATAGATGCCGTTTCATTGAATTATGAAACTACAGGACCATGCAGGATGGGAATAGAACACAGGACAGAGCAGGACAGCCACACTTGGCCACACCAGGCAGAGGGGAAACACAGCCCACACCATCCAAGTGGGTGGGGCCCCTGAGGGAAAGAAAGCCTAAGGTGGTCCACGAGCACCTCAGAGCTGCAACCTCTTGACTCCCAACTCTCACCGACACACACCTGTCCCCAGCAGGACATTCCAGCCCACTGTGAATAGAAACCAGCAGAGCAGGCGGCAGTGGGTGCCTGGTGCATGCGCTGACAGACTTGTGACATGGTCCAGTCAGGAGTCTGTGTCCACCTGCTTTTAGCCAGAACTCGAAAAGGACACCAAGAGTCACCTCAAAAGCACCAATCACCATCTCCATTTCAAAAGAAAGAAATTTAAAATGCACCTTAGGAAGCTTCCCGTAGTAATGCACAATACTTATTGATAAACTAAAACAAAAATTTTAAATTTACCTACTAAGGGAGAGAGTTTGAGTTCTTTGGAAGACAAGTATCGGTGGGTGTTATGGGGACTGCCACAATATGCACTGTGTGTTAGCAATGGCCAGAATAGGCCCAGGGCCACATGAAGTGAAGACAAGTCAAAGAGCATCCAGTTTTACTCACTTCCAGATCTTTATGCCTTATCGCCCAATGGGAATGGAGTAAACATGATGGAAATAAAATCCCAATCGAACTCCACATCTGGCCTCCAGTATGCCTTCCAGGAAATGATCATCCTCTTCCATGCCTATGATATAGATGCACTGTCATTACCAAGTGTCCCAAAGAAATCATGGAATGATTGGATTAGGATTCATTTCACAGCATAAACCATCACACAGAATAGGTGTCCCATCAGAACTCCACCAAGTACTGACATTCTCCCTAATAACATAAGTCTGACACTTTATAAGGAGAGGATGAGAGGAAAATGAGCAGTGGCTGAGCTTCTTCTGCTCCGTTATTTTTCCACCTGAAACACTCCCAGTACTTCTCAGCCCACTTACCCCAAAGCTCCCGGGTCCTCCCTGGGAGGAAATGAGATGTTGCTCTTGCTACCCAAATGGAGGAGGAAGTGGGGAAAATAAGGAGGCGCATGATCCTCCTGCATCCCTAACTCCAGCCCCCCATCAGATGCCAGTCAATGGAGAGCATTATAATGTACTCACTTGGATACTAGTCATTTCTAAATGGAAGTTTATTTAGTTCTATTAGATCGCCTCCTCAATCCAAAGAAGACAGCACTGCTGCCCGAACTTCCCAAAGCCACTCGTGTGACGTCACAGGGCGCCTAACCCCCCCCCGACCCCCAGCCCACTCCCCACCCCCTCCCACCCCTGCGCACGCAGGAAGATCGTGGGAGGTGACGATGATGCCTGTGATGGAAGCAAATTCCCCGTGTGAAGCGCAGTTCAATGACTGCTCTGCTTCTGCCTTGCGCGAGGAAGAGGTCCACAGGAAGCCAAACCAATTCAGGCAAAAGAATCCTAAGTCAATTTAGTTTAATTACGAGGCTTGAACACTACTACAGATTCTGCCCCGTTAATAAATGATCCAGGTTAATGAATGATTCTGGTTAAATTGTAGCTCTTTCACCAACCACCTTCTTTATTGCAAACTTCTCAAAAAATTGGCTAAGTGGAGTTAATAGAGAACATGTGTATGAACTGAATTCATAAAAGGTTAACACACACACACACACACACACACACACACACACACACACACACACACATACACGAAGACAGAAAGTGACCAGTTAGGGTAAATGGGTTTTTAACTTTTTTTCACACACACAAAAAATCAAATTTAGCCATATATTCATGAATTGAAATGACCCTCACTACATCAAACCTTACGCACATGTGGCCATTCCTGCCTCTAGGTCTCTGGCCTGGCACTGCCTGCCCTCATTTCTGCCACCTCCTACGTCCTCAGTGCCCTGCTCTCAGCACTCCTCAACCTCATCCCTCCCAGTGCACAGTTCAGAGGAGGACCAAAGCTCTTCCCCTGCCTGTCCAGGAAATCCCAAGCCCTCCTTGGCTTCCAGCAGGCCACCAGTCTGCCTGCCCCTCTCTGAACAGGAGTAGTTCAACAATGAAACCTCAAACCAGGCAGGCGCAGGGGTGAGAGTTACCACCCACCCACAGGAATTCATAGGTAAGACTTCCATGTGGGGTAGGCCCCAGGGTCTTCTCACCCCACAGGGAAAGGAGCTGGAATCCCTGTACTCAAAGGAAGGAAAATTTCCACTTCACATCCTCATTACTTCCCACTGGTAGAAAATGACCACCACGGCTGCACCTCAGCCTCAGGGTCCCTATCCAGACAGTTGTATCTGGGAGAAGACAGGGAACCCAGGAGGAAGCAGTCAGGAGAACAAAGAGCAGGAGGGGGTTTTAGGGAAGTCATGAGGCATGGAACTGAGACACTCCCCTACTTCTCAGCCCACTTACCCCAAAGCTCCCGGGTCCTCCCTGGGAGGGAATGAGATGCTGCTCTTGCTGCCCAAATGGAGGAGGAAGTGGGGAAAATAAGGAGGCGCGTGATCCTCCTGCATCCCTAACTCCAACCCCCCATCAGATGCCAGTCAAAGGAGAGCATTATAAGGTATTCACCTGGCTATCTACAAGTCACGAGGCATGGAGCCCAGACTGCTGGAAGCTTTGCATTTTGTGTGGGATCCACATCTCACCCCGCCATCGAATGATCTTATTTATCGAAATCTCCAGAAGAGACAAGTCCACAGAGACAAGAAAGTAGCATTCAGGACGTCTGAAGGGATGGGGCTGACTGATGAGGGAGCAGGTTGCGTGTGAGCTGATGTGCATTTCCTGTAGCTGGGTGGCACTGATGTGACCCAGCACTTCGAGAAGATGCAGGAAGGGAAGTGATACCAGATGAACTTGGCCACCCTGTACCCTCTGAGCTAACAATCCTGGAGGACCCCAAGTCACAGGCCAAGCAAGGAGCTGGCCGGAGGAACGGCTCAGTCAGCACAAGAGGAAGAGCTTCTGAGGACTTGCAGACCCAATGAGGCCTGATTCCTCATTTACACTGTCTTCTTCTTCAACAAAAACAAAGCTGGCTTCAAGGAGCAGCACTCTGAGCACAAGTACCTGTCACTGACACCTGACTTTTCTCACCCAGAAAACAAATGGTCAAAGGAAACTCCTACTTGATGACTTTTCCTTTATTCACATAACTCTTTCCAGGCAGCACTGTAATATACAACAGAAGGTAAAAGTACAATGCTGCGCTGTACAGGACAGTTGGCCAAAATTACAGCACTGCCGCAGCAGCAGGCCACACTGCCACTCACACTCCTGCACTGTCAGTCCGAATGGGGCTCACTGAGAAATGGGTGAGTCATGAAATGAGCAACATCTGTGCCATTTTATTGGTTCTCAAGACAATACTCTTGGAAGACACATCTCACACCTCTGTGCAGAGCAGTGCGCAGCCGCACCCTGACGTGCCCTGGAGAACGTGCGGGAGACAGCTGCACTGCTGAACAGGGTGCGGCCCCTTCCTGAAGCCTCATCTGACCGAGCACGAAGGACTTGGACGAAGCGGCCTGAAAGAATCACCAGAAAGCTGTGCAGCCACGTGTGCCCCAGAGTTGTCAAAGGATCTGAGTGCTGGAAGGAAGCCAGCTGGGCAGGTTCACGGAGCCCCTCACGCGGGGGACAGCAATATGACACAGCAACAGACAGTGCCTGAACAGACCTGGGGAGGGCGGGGGGCCCTCAGGCAGCTTCATGCCAACAAGGTTCCCACTACCCATGTCCTCCCCAAAACACCGATGGAAAATCCAGCCTGACCACAATAGCCCAGGACGTGGGGGAACCACACCACGGTGATCCCTGTCCTGTGGTCCTGACAGTATAACTCATGCCTCCTGCTAAACACATGATGTTCACTCTGGGGAAAGATGTCCATTTTTCCCACTGTTACATAGTAAAGAGGGAGAAGGCAAACCCAAGTAAGTCAATCTCATAAGATATTCTTGAGAAAAATCTATTATTTGTTTTTATTGTTCCTGCTTTATCCAACGATGCTTGACCCCCAACTCAAGATGCAGCTGTCATTTAGGGAATTTTCAGATGATGGAGTCTCTGGCCAGGAGGAAAATAATCAATAAATGCAGACAGAAAACACAGTTATAGACAGTAGTAGAGGCCAGATGGAGCTAGAAAAAAGTAGCCTGCCCCTGACTCCATGAACAACCACAGAAAGGTCATCTTTGCCTTGCCCCTCTCGGCTTCTATGGAAGATAAAAACACTGCTTCTGTAATCTGAATGCTGATTTCTCTCCAAAACTCCCCCATTGAAACCTGATGCCAACACAGTGCTGGAGAGAGGAAGCCTTGGGAAGCCACTGAGTCCTGAAGTCTCTATCTCCACGAATGGCGTTAGTTCCCTTACATGAGAAGCTTAGACAACTTGCAAGCCTTCCGCTGAGGGAAGACAGAGAAGGCCCATTCGCGAAGAGGGCCTCACGAGGAACCATATCTGCTGGCCCCTTCACCTTAGACTGCCCCAGTTCCAGAACTGTGAGCAATCCATTGTTTGCTGTCAATTACTAACCCCAAGCCTTCTAAGCTACCTATCAGGGTGTGCTCCACCTCACATACACTCCGTGCGAGATGAGCAGCAATCCACATTCCCGCTGAGTGTTCACTGGCAGTCAATGCTTTAGAATAGATGCTCTGGAATATTCTGTGACAAAAGGTCCATGAGTGCATTGCTGGGAACAGGCTTGCTCACCTCTGTTAGGGATCACCCTGGCTTCCATGTAAAGGAGTGATGAAGTCTCTTTACTACTCATCAGTCAGACATCGCCTAAACCTACATGCTTGTTGGCCGTAGTGAATCCTCATTAGTTGAAAAGTCTATTTATCCTTTACCTGTGTCCCTAAAATTCTTGTGGTTATTCTAATGCCATTCCATTCTTTAAACTAGACCCCAGAAACTAGGCCACAGGAGATATGGAAGAAAAATATAAAATCACAGCAATAGAAAAGACTGAGCATAAGGATGGCTAGACAAGTGACTCAAAAATATGTCCTGTACATGTGTGAGCCCAGAACTTGGGAGGCTGAGGCAGGAAGATCATCATGAGTTTGAGGCCAGTCTTGGCGACCTAGTGAGCTCAAGGCCAACCTGAACTACAAAGAAAGACCCAAAAAAATTTAAAAAAAGAAAAGAAAAATGAAGAATATATAGCATAAAAAGTCAAACAGAAAAGGCTGTGTACATGATGCTGTTTATATGATATGTAAGAACAGGTCGAACTGAATGACTAAAACTTTTGCTTCCAATAAAAGAATACAATTAACACACAAATTTCTAGTTTATTTCTTATAGTCCTATGCTAAAATCTTAGTGTAATTCCTAATTCATTGCTATTAATTCCATTTCCCTTTTTAAAAAGTAATCCATGGGTAGAAGCCTCTTCACAGCTTTCCTCCTCAAAAGAGCAGGTGCTTGCTGCTCAGGTCATGAAAGGGAATAGTCCCCTGTGATGAGGGATGTCAAAGGACACAGCACTCAGGCTGGGGAGTCTTTCTGTTCCTACAGACCACAGAAGGGCGTGGACACCAATCAGGTGGAATTCAGAAGCCATGGGTTCAGCCAAGAGCAAGGCGAGCCTCCAGGGAGACTCAGAGGAATCTTGGTCTAAATCATTTTTCCTATTATATAAATGGAGACCAAGACTGAGATGGAGATAGGAATACAGAGATGATAGATAGAGGGACCAATACAGATCTGGATGATTACATTGGATATAGGTTACATGCAGATATAAATGTGTGTTTAATGGTCCCATTAAGCCTCATTTTTGCTAAATGTTTGTAGTTACAAAACATCTTCCTTCCTCTTTACTTGATTCATATGTGTGACTAGCAAACACCTCTATGCCCCTCAAAAATCTCAAGAAATTACCTAATGCGATTAAAAGGAACAAGTAAAGAATCACTGGAAGTCACACCTGCCGCCCTGGTGAGTTATTGGCCTCTTAAACATCTATAACCCACCCCATCAGTGATATCCTTTATTTACCCTTAAGGCACTTGGCAGCTGCTAAATGGCTGTCTATGGCAGTTTGGTGGAAACAATAATAATACATTATAAATCAATGAAAATGAAGTTTTTGCTGTGATAATCTGATATAGATTTGCCAACATTTGTATGAAATTCAATTCTGTTTGATTGCATCAGCATATGCTTCATAGCACTTCTAGCACTATTGATTTTGAAGGTTCTTATCCATATGTCTAAATTATTTCTATTACATCTTTGCATTACTGTTTAGAAATAACCTAGGTAAACCAAAGCCATTTATTCCATTTTCAGTTGCATTTTCTTCTGGTTCATTCTAGTTAAATGCTCAGGTTGTATTTTGAATGGAAAGAAATGTCTCTCTTAAAAGTCTCCCTTTCTTTAACAATAGATAATGCCAAGCTATAATTGTAATGCAGCTATTTCCATTTTTAACATTTATTGTTGTCATTATTGTTATTATTTTCATTGTTACAATTTTCTGAACACATTTAACTGTTACAAAGGGTCAGATTTTCAAAGAGCACTTTAAATTATTTCAGAATCTACAGCTCTATATTCATCTTTTATATATATATATATGTATGTGTGTATATATATATAAATATATATACATATGTAAAATGAGAGTAAATATATATACCTTTTACCGAGGGCCAGTTCATACTTGAAAATGCTGAATTTCTGCTGCAGGGTAAAATAAGAAAAGAAATCTAAGGGGGAAACTCTTGCATCCCTAGAGTACTTTGTGGTTTTTAGATTCTCCTGCAAGCTTGAGCTCACCTACACAGCATGCTCACTTAGATGGAGCAGGCTTTGCTCTGCCGGTACGAAAGAAGGGAGCAGAGCCAGCTGCTGTGGGGTTGGAGCTGCCTCCACATCATGAGCTCCCTGCCCAGTAAAATCTCCTTCTCAGCTGGCAGGATCCATTTTGCTCTCACTCTGAGGTTTTGCTTCCCATTACCTTACGTGGTGAGAACATGTGGGGAAAGGGAAAGTTAATATATTCACATAATGAGGGCTTTCTGCTTTAAAATGAAATTGATTTCTAAATAAGTGCATCAAGAAGTTAGCCTACCATATGGCCTTAAAATATTTCAGACTCTCAATTTTTTTTCAGGTTGCATAATTATTAGTTGCCCACACAGTAACACTTTCACTTACACTTAATCTGCCAGCTTTTATAAATCAACCTCCATAACATGAAGAAAGCAATTTTTCCACTGTAACAGTAGCCTTTTAAAATGAGAGTAAATCAAGGGCACCCAAGACCACCAAAACTGCAGAGGTGGAAGAAACACTCTCTGCCTTCAGAGACCACTCCAGCAGTCCCTGTGCATTCTTTCAATTCATACCTGCATGCAAGGTAAAAATTACCATCATGTATCACGTATCAACTTCAAACAATTTTATCATATCCAAGATAAATTTTATTTATGAACAAAATAGGTGGCCCATAACCATTTTCAATAAAATGTACAATAAATGTTCATTTGTTTTATTTACCACTGTGTCAATTTTTTTTTAATCCATAATCCTTAATTTTGAAATAAGTCCTCTCAGAGAACAACAGCCACAGATACAATTGCCGTAAGTCAACATGTGTCCCCCTCTGCAGGGTGGACATGCTGGCTGAAGGCAGAAAGCACAGAACAATGGACGGGGCCTCAAGAGGCCATCAAAGTCCAACCCGGGCCTCCAAGCAATTGAGCCGAGACAATCCCGGACAGATGGTTGTCTCTTCTGTCCCCGCACATCTCCAGGGACGGCGAGCAAAGAAGCACCCTTGGGAACATGTTATGGGTTAAATAAACCTTCTTTCACCTGGGATTCTTTGAGCTCCAAAGCTCCACTGAAAACATCAGAAATCACATTAATATCTATGTGCATGAAATGTCTGTAAGTCTCTGCTTGTCAGGATTTTAATTTTTAGAGGAACTGAACGTGGGGTGAGTGCCCTTGATCTCATTAGGTGATAAAGCATCGATTTCTCTACAAAATAAATAAATTTGGCAAAATGCATTTTAAAAAAATCATGCGTTGACTTTATTTAACTGCAACTCCACCCAATCAAATTAGGCCTCAATATATCCACATGCATTTTGGTGGGTTCTTACCAAGAATTGTCTGTAGTGGACCCTATCAGTTTGTTTTTCACGTGCAGCAGAGCTCAAAATTAAAGAGATGCTTCTTTTTTTTTATCTTTATTGGTACATTAAATATACACATCATGATTGCACTCCATAATGGGGATTTGTACCAGTATAAGACACAACTTAATTCTCATTTTTTCCCATAGCCCTACCCACCCTACCACCCCCCCATATACATAAAATTTGTTTCCTTACTTTTTTGTTACAATCTC
>PVIR01001248.1:0-10722 GCA_004026965.1 Petromus typicus | reverse complement strand
AAAGAGATGCTTCTTAAGCAGTGAAACCGTTATGTTTTATGATCAGATTTAAAGTTTTAGATATTCATGTATAATATCATTAATAACAGCCACTACATCTTTATTGGGTAGTCCAATGACCCTGGAGAGTTTAACCAAAATGCAAATGTACAGACTTACTCCTAACACTGCTGACTCAATTTCATACTTCACCAAAACCTTCTTTAAAGAAGTTATACATTATGACTTTACAGATTATGTTATGCTCAACTATATTCAATTCATGTCTGCAGAGAGCATTTAACAAAGAACTGTTTTGGGCTTGTCACAGACACATTAAGGACAACACAAGTGCAAGAAATAGGGACAGTTTTAAGCAAACTAGCATCTTGCTGTTGGGACCATCTTTCCTTTGTGCATTGAAACACTGAAACACAGCAAATGTGAAGACTCTCCCATATTCTAAAGCCAGAACTTGAAGAACTAAAAGATCAATAATTTGCAAATATCAGGCTTCACATAATTCTTTGCTCTTGTACACGTAACTCCAAAAACATGATTCCTTGTTGATAAACTACATTTTTATATTCTAAAGTTAAACTTAGCACTTGGATCACACAGGAGTCCCAGCCATATCTTCTGGGAATGTCACTTAATATAAAGATGAGCTTTCAGTTTTCTGAAGATGAACTTAAAGACAACCCTAGATTTTTGACAGGGATTTAGATCACTCTCTTATATTAAAAATAGAAAGAGTCGGGGCTGGGGAGTTAGCTCAGCAGTTCCAGCGCCTGTCTTGCAAGCGCAAGGACCGGGGTTTGATTACCTGGTAACCACGTACAATACTGGGTGTGGAGACTCATGCCCAGCAGCAATCAGTACCACATACCACAGTGCCAGGCATGGTGGCTCACGCCTGCTTGAGCTGTAATCCCAGCATTCGGGAGGCAGAGGCAGGAGAATTGCTGTGATGTGAGTTTGAGGCTGAGCTCAGGGCCAGCCTGAACTATAAAGCAAGGCCCTGTCTCACCAAAAAAAAAAAAAAAAAAAATAGAAAGAGTCATTTGTGTGTTTGTTTTGATGTTGGGCATTGAACTCAGGGCCTTATTCATACTGGGTCTGGGGTATGTCCCTGTGCTACAACCCCAGCCCTATGTATGTTTTAAAATATTGCCCTTTGCCTACAGTGCTAGTCCCTCTTCTTACCCTACTCCATATCCCTCTTAGTGTTTGGACACCCATGGACCACAGCAGAGTTATGACAGCACTGCTGACTTCTTACCACCACCACCCCAAACCCAGGGCTCCATCACCAATGAGCCCTGCTGTGTGCAAGGGTGCAGTTAGCAGTGTCGTAGAATTCTGCCTCAGAAGGTGTGTCTAAGGGTCTCGGAAGTCACCCTTCTGCTTTGTACCGTGCACCAGCACCTGCCTCTCTCCCAACCTCCTCTTCTCCTCTGCTTTGCTTACTGGAGGTTATTTTCTTGGGAATCATCTAAATAAAACACAGTAAACATGTACCTTGCCTTCATGTTTTACTGTGAGCCTACACTGATGTCCCTGGATAACATGGGAAACTGAGAGCAGGGATTCTGTGCCTTGTAAGCGATAAACCGGTGGTCTTGGCCTCAAACATGCCTTTAAGGAGCTGAGGAGTTGGTTCAAGTGGTACCGCGCCTACCTCAGAAGCAGAAGGACCGAGTTCGATAAATGAGACAGACGCGGGTTTTATCGGTGGGTTCACCACAGATCACGAATCCGAGGAGACACCTACACAACTCGTCACTAGACACATCAAAGGAAGGAAGCTATCAAAAACAGCCATTAACCCAGGGCTCACTCCTGGGACTATGCTTCTCACATTATGTTCTTGATTTCTACCCCAAGAGCAATTGTGTTATTAAAATCTTTTTTTGGTCAAATTTCACTACACTCAAAAGAAATCTGGAAATTAAATGATGTTTTTGAGTAACAGAGAGGGCCAACACTTGGAGCACAGCAGAGTTATGACTGCACTGCTGACTTCTTACCACACCCCCAAACCCAGGTCTACTGTCCGATAGCCAGCCAATGTGAGCAGGAAGGAAGTCCATCTCCTGTACCCTAAAACTTCCCCAGGGGGAGGGAGTGGCACCCACTGCAGACACATACGGAGCAGCGCCCTCAGCGTGGAAGACGGCCTTGCCGGAGCCGGAGCCGGGGCAGGGCGGGCTGCGGGATGGCCGGCGATAGCCCGCGCCCAGAGCTGTGGTCCGCCATGTGGGGTGCGGTGGGGTTGGCACTCTTTTGTTGGCTTTAAGTGACCAGAAGACAAAGGCGCTCCGTCCTGCTCTGCGGGCGCCACAGAGAATCTCCCCTGGACCTTTACAGCAGCCACGTCCCGCGGGGCTGATGGGGTTACCTATACCTCGGGTGCTTTTTCTTCAACCTTGGCGGGTTTTTTCCTATTTCTCACATATACTTTCTCACTTTCTGCGCTGCCTCCTTCTCCTTTTTCAATCTTTCTCATCTAGCCCTTCCATTGTTATTCACCCTGTTTATTGCTTCAAGCAACGCTGACATACTGGACATCATCCGAAACCGTAAACGACAGGATGCAATAAGGTAGAGAATAGCCGCAATCTGAGGAAAGTTCTTCATTCACTCTCGCTCCTAACTCTCTGTCTTCTTATCCTACATAGAAAATAAAAAAATCAATACCGCCTCACAGGGCTTGATAAAAGCACCAGCCGAGTACAGCAGGCACGCTGGATATAGTAAATTAAAGTGATCAAAATTTTCCAGTCGGCTCTGCCTGTAGCCTACATAAACTAACAGCCCTGTCTGCCTGGTGTCCATCAACTGGAAGCTTTATTTTATCTGGGCCTCTGATTATCTGGGGAATGAATACATATACCTGCCCGGGTCTGGGAGTCTCAATCTCTGTGGGAGAATAAGTGCGGCCGTGGAGGGATTGCACAGGGTGGTGGGGAGGGGCAGGCACCTGTTTTCACAGATGTGGGCACAGAGGACGTGCACGGAGCGTTTGTGTGCTGAGCTCAGAGTGCGGTGCAGACAGGGGCGCTGGCCCACGGGGGGCTCACCAGGTGGCCCCAGCTCTGCCCTCACCAGCCGCCTCCACAGAGGCCCTGGCTGTGTCGGCCAAGACTCCTCCTCTGCACACCGGCAAGAGCCCCAGTAATAGTAACGGATGCTCGCTGCGGATCCTTGATGTAAAAGTTTCAGAAGCATCTGTAAAACCCCTGGTTAGCCACTGTCGGCACGGTTTTCCTCCACTTTGTGAGCAGGCGAACACCCCTTCACGCGCGCGCACACACACACACACGCACACGCACACGCACACACACACACACACACACACACACTGTAAAAAACGGAAATGTTTCATGTATTTTTCATTTCTGTGGGAAGTAATTTTCCATCTAGGTAAACAGGCATTTTGTGTGCATATTCCTGATAGAACAAATTATGAAAAAATGCCATTTCAATAGCAGCTTTCTGTATGCAATTGACTCACATAAAACAAGCATTTCATTTATCTTGGAACACAATTCACATTAACTTGACTAAAACCACTGGGTCGCCTTCGGTGAGAGATGGAAGGTCTCCACTATCTACGACGACAGCTGAGGGATCACTGGCATTGCAACCATTAGCCCAATCCTCCCATCCAAACCTGTGACCTTTGCTAAGTAACTGACACCAGCCCAGCATTGGAAATGAACTGATGGCTCTCCATGACCATTGAAAGAATAAAGAAGGCAACACAGAGCAAGTCAGCATGCCCAGGCCAGCCACAGAGAGCTCACAGGGGGGCAGGCAGACAGCGCAGGGGCACAGGTTCAGACTACTGAGAAAATTCCACCCCCAAACGCACATGCACATTTCCAGTCCACAATGCAGCTCCAAGAGCCTCTGAGTTTATCTCAGAGCTAAACTGGACACTTCTCCAGCCACCTCACCTGGCAGGACTCTCATTCTTATAAGAGTTTTGAGTAGTAAGAGCAGGAGCCCTGGCTGATGACCTGGAGCATCTGTGCAGAGAGCAGTCAGACTTGCTCCTAAAGGCCAGGCGAGGGAGGCCAGAGGGCCGGGGGCCAGCAGAGCTGACACCAGAGCCCACTTCCCATCAGGCTCTGTCTCTCTAGGCAAGGATATTCTCTGAACTTAGGTTTTCTTATTTGTAAACTTTGCATTTCTATCCATTCTCCTCCCTTCGCCAACATCCTCCCCAAATGCCTTGTTCTTCCCTTGCCTTGTATATACGTGTATATATATGTTCGTAGTACCTCGTGATCATGTTCCTTATAGGGAAGACTTGGTACATGTACAACACAACACAATTCCACCTTTTAAAAATTGTATTCCTCTACCCTTCCTCCATGTTACCTTTCCATATGCTAAAGATCAATCCCCCTATTTCTTATTGTCTTTATTGTTCTCTTTATGTTTTGGGGTTCTCATATAAGAGAAACATGTGATATTTAAGCTTGTGTGTCTGATTTTTTTTACTTAACATTATAATCTCAAGATACATCCATTTTCCTACAAGAGACTCTGGTTTTTCCTTCTTTTTGGCAGAATAGTACTCTGTGTAAATATATATATTTTTTATCCAATCATCTGTTGATGGATACATAGGCTGTTTGAAAGATTTAGATATTATGGACTATGATTTTATAAACATAGGTATGGATGTATCACTATAATATCATGCTCTATACTGGACCAGATGAAATTTCTATTTTTAGTTTTTTGAGGAGTCTCCATACTGATTTCCATAGTGGTTGTACCATTTTACACTCTCACTTACCAAAAAGAGTTCCCTATTCTTCTCCACTGTTGGTGGGAATGTGGACAGGTGCAACCACTATGACGATTAGTGTAGAGGTTCCTTAAAATACTAGGACTCAAGGTCCCATTTGACACAGCTATTCCCCTACTAGGTATATACACAAAAGAATTAAAAGACTCATACCACAGTGACAAATGTGCACCCGTGTTTATAGCAGCTCAGTTTGTGATAGCTAAATCTTAGAAATGGCCCAAATGCCCATTAACAGGAGAGTGTATAAGAAAATGTGTTTTTTTAATATAATGGAACATTATTCTGAAATAAACAATGATAAATTTGAGTCATATATACTCAAGTGAATGTACCTTGAGTACATATTCATAAGTGAAATAAACAGGACACCAATGTATAAATACCGTATCTTTTCTCTAGTAAGGAAAACTGAAGTTGTAAATGAATGCCAAAATATATGATAGGTAATGTCAAAGATGAAGAAAACATGCAAAAAGAAAAAGGGAAAGGGAGGGTAGGGGAAAGGAAAGAAGAGAAAGAAAAAATTTGATAGTTAAACAGGAAACAAAGCTCATATATATGGAGATAGGAGTGTAGAGAGAAAGGGGAAAAATAAGAATCAAGATATGTCATGTACAGGTAAAAATTCTCATTGTTGGATGTGATCATAATGTATGTATAAAGTGTACCAATAAAGTCAAATTTCTTAAAAGGGATTCCTTTTTCACCACCGCCTCAGCAGCATTTGTTATTACTTGATTTCTTCATTATAGCTATTTTTCTGGGGAAAGATAAAATCTCAGTGTTGTTTTAATTTGCATTTCTCTAATGTCCAGTAGTGTTGAACATTTTAAAATATTTGATAGCCATTTGTACTCTGTGAATTATCTAGTCACTTCAGATGCTCATTTTTTATTGAGTCATATTTTGAAGGAGTCTAGTTTATTGAATTTTGTCACACATGAAAATATTAGACCTTTGTCAAAGGAATAACCTGCAAAACTTTTCCCATTTTAGGTTATCACTTCATTTTGTCAATGGTTTCTTTTTCCTTTTTAATTTGATATGACCCCATTTGTTGATTCTTAGTGTTATTTCTTGTGCAACTATAGTTCTATTCAGAAAGTCCTTCCCTATACCCACATCTTCAAGAATTTTGCTTCTTTTGTCTTCCAGCAGATTAAATGTTTCTGTTTAAATATTTAGGTTTTGATCCATTTTGATTTTAGTTCGTACTTGCTAAGAAATATGAGACAAGGTCCAACTTTTGGCATGTGGATAGCTGTTTTCCCTATGCCGTGTTACAGGCCATCTTTTCTCCAGCAGAAGTGTTTGGCCCCCTTGTCCAAATTGAGGTAGTGAAGTGTGCTGCAGCTATTTCCACATGCCCTGTTCTGCTCCACTGATCTACAAGTCTGTTGTTTTTTGTTTTTGTTTTTTGCCAATATCATGCTGTTCTTATCACTATAGTTTTGTAATATAACTTCAAGTCCAGGACTGTGATTCCTCCTGCTTTGCTCTTGTTGCTCATGATTGTCTTTGCTTGTCCAAGTTTCTTTTGGTTCCATGTGGATTTTAGTATTGTTTTCTCTGGTTCTGTGAGGAATGCTATAGGTGATTTGATTGAGATTGTGTTCAATCTGTGTATCAGTTTTAAGTGTATGGCCATTTAACTATATAGGTCCTGGCCATCCCAGAACAAGGTATGTCTTTCCATTTTTTTATATTCTGGTCTTTTTTGGACTACAGTAGTTTTCAGCATAGAAATCTTTCATTTCCTTGACTAAATTAATTCCTAAGGATTTAATTTTCCTTGATGCTGTTGTGAAAGTTACTAATTCCCTAATCTCTTTCTCAGGAATATGAGGCTTACATGTCATTACTATTGAGAAAATTAGATTGAATATATATATCCAGTATCTGAGTTCAAAAAGTGGCAGCAATACTTATTTCAAAATCTGAAATGATTTCTTATCAACTGACCCAGGCTTTTCACTCAGTACTACTGACAAAAGTTTGAAGAGATGAGAATGCAAACATGTAAAAAAAAAAAAAAAGAAAAGAAAGAAAATTAGAAACACCAAATGCTTCAAATTAAACAAATACACAGAGAAACAAGAGTGGTGACCCAGTGGTGGGATTTTCACCTGGGTTTGATCTCACCTCTGTCCCAGTAGAAAACAGGTGACCTTGACAATAAACATCTTACTCCGAGGATTCTCAGACATGCATGAGTACAGACAGATTAGCCAGGCTCAGTGACACACACCTGTCATTCCAGCACTCCGGTAGGCTGAGGCTGGAAGATCAGTTTCAACCTCAATCTGTGTGACTCAATGACTTAGCGAGATCCTGTCTTTAAAAGGGCTGGAGATCCCCTTCAGTGTGAAAGGCTTTGCTTCAATCACCATTACTGATTTTTACAAAGATTAACAGAGTGAAACCTACGCACTCAACATCCAGCATCAGCAGTTTTCAATATGTGTGACTGAGCGTTTTACCTTTATTGCCCCAACTCCCCATGCCACTGTACTGATGGAAAGCAAATCCCAACACTGTTTTTCATCTGCAAATGTCTCTTCTTTTTTGACAGAATCATATCATCACTACTACATTTCAAATATTAACAGTAATTCTTTACATTACCAAATATCCCTGATTGTCTAATAACTGTCTCATTATAGCTGAACTACCTGAACCACAGATAAACTTTTCCAAAGGACAAAATCTGGGATAAAAGGTAATATCTAGCCTTCTTTCCAGGTAAGTATTCATCTGTCACCCAAATGTCTCCTGTAGCTTTTGCTGGTCCTGAACTTTTCCCTCCTTGGCTGGACATCACTGCCAGGAGGCCCCAGGCCTGTGTCACAGTGTCCTCTATCCTGATCCCAGTAAGGCCCCAGGACTTGAAGGAAGCTGCTATCCACAATGTAGGAGTCTTGAGCTCCACAGAGTTTTCTCTAGGTTCACTTTCCTACCTCAAATCCCAGGCTACATTAGGAAATTCATGTCCAGAAATGCTGTCTTAGCAACACACAACCTTCAAAGTGGGAACAGTCCATCCTCTGCTGCCAGACAAAGACGAGCAGATGAGTGGTGCTTTCTCTCCCTCCACACCTGACAAGCTGCTCGATGTAGTTCTGACTCAATAAACGTCCATCCTGCTCCATCTCCTTTCAGAGCTCTGCCTCAGTAGGAAGGCAGATCCCTCACACACACCGGAAAGTGAAGTCAGAGTTCCCTAATCTTTCTTCGCCTTTTTGTGATCCTATGCTCATCCTCTAGCACTTTATCTTCCCCGATTCTGGCCACCTGTACAGGTGCGAGCCATAATCCTGGCTGTAGAAATCACAATCCTCTGTCTCTGTTAACCTGTCAGCAGTTTTTGCAGCTCTGAATCCTGTGGAGGACCACGGCCAACTGACAATGGCTGCCCCGCAGTGTCACTGCGTCAATATTCCCTATCCCTTTCAGGGTTGAGTGGCCCCATCTGCCCAGGGTGCCCACTCAAAGGAACGGGGTGGAGTCCTTTCCTCAGGAAGATCCTTACAGTCAGATCATTCAAAATTGACTCACATTCTATAAGATGACATTCTTTGGTCTGATTTCACAAAGCACTATACATTTTCAAAGAGGACCTGGTTGAAAAGGTGCCTGTGTTAAAACTTGCATTCAGTTGTGCGTCTTCAGAGACATGGACGTGTTCTGGGAAGCCTCCCTGCTGCATCTCATCCGGAGTGTCTGCACAGCTAAGTGGCTGTGACATCTCAGTCAGTGCCATCCTTGCTCATAAGCTTCGTGGCGGTGCTCAGTGAACTGCCCTGGGGCACTGCACCCTCTGAAGGAGCATTTTCTGGTGAGTCCTACCTCCAGGATTGCAACCCACAGGGCTGCATCGGACAGAGGAGAGAGAATGAAAAGGTTAGAGAACAATGCCCCCAGCTGTCCCCAGAATAAAGGTATGGCCACCAGTTTCCACAAATGGATGTGAAATTGCCTCAGAACTAGAAGAATGAAGGAAGAATGCTTGTGCTATTTTTGGGCATTCATTTAGCTTCTTTGCTTCTCAAGCTATTTCTCAGTCACAAACTTGGCTTTACCACCAAGGGACTATAACCTCCACACTCTAGCTCCCCATGTGCCTCTGGAGTGCATCTGAGAGATGCCAGGCAAGTGTCAGGAATCACATCTGGGGCTCAGGTCCCTGTGCTCCCAAGCCATGTTTCCCTGAAATTTCTGAGCACTAACACTGCCACAGACTCTCAGCCCTGCTTCTTCTTACACTGAGGCACAGGGGCAGATAGCATCGCTGTCAAGGAGGAACCGAGACACTGTGGTGTGTTCACCAGGTCTCAACCAGCATCAGCTGACATCACAAACCCTCACAGCTTGGACACTGGCAAGCTTAAGCCAAATGGCTATTTTGTGAGTTTGGGGATGGAACTGTTGCTCGGCTTTTATAAATACAGTCTTCCCCTTATCTCACCTTAGGAAGATGAAATCCCATCTTAACCACATGAATATTATTTCAACCAAAAAAAAGAGAGAAATCTTCTAAAGCAAATAAAAAATCATTCCTTCCACTCTGACATTCCAGTTGTCTGAAGGCCTTTACTTCACCCTCTGTTTTAGCATTGTCCGAGGCACTTAAGAAACCGTTTGAGATATTCAAGAATTTAGTTTCTAGCTATTTAATGATGTGTCTGAAGATAATCCTAGAAGAGGTTAATTCTCTAAATGAGGATATATGGTCAACCAGCAATCCTGTTTGGGTTATGAGACTTGTCCAGCTAAAACTCACAACTCAAGAAGTTTCTCTCTAATGATTTGTAGGACTGAAGGAGACCAGATAGCTAAAGATCTATCGGCGCGAGGGCTTTACGTGGCAAGTGTTTTACATCAGTAAGAGAAAAGTGGCTAGGCTCCTTCAGCCTGCAAGTTTCTGGTGCATCCTATGAAAAAAACAGGTAATGGAGTGAAACAAACACCCAGAAGCTCAGTTTTGCATTTCTGGGATGAGGCTGTGAATCTATACCTTCTCTAAAGTTACAGGTGAGCCTGGGACTCCACTGCAAGACTCAGCACAAACAGCACCACCTCCAACCACAACTAGCAAGAATAGTTTCTCCTTTTTTACTGTAAATAAAACATTACAAGACATCCTAAAAATGGATGAGAAAATTTTTAATATCTCAGCTGTTTCCATTCTTTCACTTTTAACAGAACTGAAAAAAATATTACCCAAAGTCATTAAACAGACCTATCATTAGCTTGTCCATTTTACACATTGGTATGGACATATCTTCACTGTTTGAACTCTTCCACTATAAGACACTTAGTTACTGTGTGATGAGTGTTGTTCTACCGCAGGGAATATCTTGAACCTTCAATGTTTGTACTCATCTCTTTATGGTCTCTAGAGTAACATCCTGGTGGTAGACTTGATCAGATCAAAATGTAGACACCCTCTGGTTTTAATCAGGGAAAACTCCCAGGTTTCCTAGTTCTTCCATGGCCCGGGTCTGACTAGGTTCCCCAGTTGGGACCATTCTACTTGATACTTTCCCAGGTAAGGAAGCTCAAGAGGCCAAAACCTCTGGCCAGACGTGAACCCATGTTCCACCACTGACTTCATCACTAACTTGGTTTAACTTCTCATCACAGAAAATGTAATTTGTTAACACTTTTCATGGATTAGAACCCCTTAGGGTTCTAGTGACAAAAAGCAAAGGGTCCCTGGAAGAAAGGCTACATCTGAAGTGACTTGACAGGCAGGTATCCTCCTCATTGAGAGCCGTCATCTTTGCTCACATATACTTATTTAATCTGTGCCTTAATGTTAGTACCTAGATTCAAAAGAAATGCTACCTGCCAAGGAGCACAAGTCGCATTCTCCATTTTAAGAGTTTCCACCCTGCTAAACCCTTGGTTTATGT